>JAUKPT010004689.1:0-10927 GCA_032273505.1 Nanomia bijuga
GCACCCCCCCCCCCCCCAATAAACGACGTATGTAAAAAAGCCCAATAAAAATAGGTTTAACACGCATCCTTGTACACGGATCGCGCGCGTAACTAAAAATCACGCACGGTGGCCATTCTGCGCGCGTGATTTATAACTCTTCAGAGCAAACGTTCCTGACAAAGACTGTTTCAAACATGAAGGCTAACGACTTGACTAAACAAATAGAAGTGAGAAGTATTTCGACACTTTAGAAGTGAGGGTAAGTGATACATACAAGGATTCAGAATGGTACTCCTGAGCTTCCTAATCTTTCATCCTGTACCTCCCCCTTTTTGATATTTATATATTTGACACTTTACCGATCGGCAGTTTATCGCCGAATTTCTGCTTTTTTAGCCGATTGATTGGTTGAAGATTACATCATCAAGATATTGATTGGTTGAAGATTACATCATCAAGATGTTGATTTGCTCGTCTTGTAATGTTCTCATCATTTTTAATTTCAACAAAAACATCAAATTGTTATATTTTGAATTGAGCCGATGAGTTCTGATGCTGTAATCTCTATTCAATCAAACGTGCTGAAATAGCCGATATTTTGCAGAGCAAATCTTTCCTGACAAGGACTGTTTCAGACATGACGGCTAAACGACTTGTTAAAACAAACAAAAGTGAGATGTATTTCGACACTTTAGAAGTGAGGCGAAGTGATGCATACCGTTTGTTTTGTGACACTCTGAAGTGGCACGTACCTCCAGCAATGAATGACGACAGTGCATGAGTAAAAGGGGAGATTGAAAACATGTTCTATTCAAATAAAACTTGTAAAAATCTTTGATTAAAGTAAGAGCCACTACAAGAGAGAAAACCAGTATTATCCAACAAAATAATGGTGAAAGCACCCTCATAATGGCTTTTACGTTTTTTTTTCGTATTTTTTACTTTTTCAAGTAGAAAAATTCTCAAAACCTCATATCATATGGGCTATCAGTACAATAATTAAATTGATTAGATTCTGATGCTATATTATGGCGACTACATTCTGATCAAAAGTTTAGATATACCTCTACTTCTCCCTTTATCGATTTCATGCATGTATACAATTCTATGAAAGACATCAAAATTACTGATGGCAAGTACCAATTCATCAATTCTTCTTATAAAACATGAAGCAGGCCATAATTTGCCAAAGTATTTTACTGGTAGCAGTTTCTGACTCAAGTTTGGTTGTTTTCCTATTATTAGAGTAAAAGCCATCATAAGAACCCTCTTCATTGTTAACTTAAACGTAACAACAAGATATGATTTTCAATGATGTGAATTCCATTCCTTTTGTTTGTTTGGTAATCATTAATATTCATCCATTTAGTAACCCTCTTTCATGAAAGAAGGATCCATAGTAACGATATCAACACCATAATGAAATATGAAACATTTAACAATCATTTTAATGGAAATAAACTTTTTCTCTTATTTTGTGAACGCAAAATCGAGCTGATATAGCCCGGCCGTGATAAAACCAGGCCTATCATGCTTTGACGCCTTTTGACGTCCCGGCTAAGTGCCTCGGAAGCTACCGTCTCGGCCGAAAAAAAAACCCTACCCCTAAGCCTACCCCTAAATTCGATAAAGGCCTTACCTATGAAACATCGAAGGATTTAAATCTTCTTCCATCAATCATTTATCAACATCATCGGTGGAATTTATTCGCGTTCAGTTTATACTGACGTCTGTCAAACTCCGTATATTCAAATTTATCGCGTGGAAAAGCGTGCGGGAAAAAGCACATATTCCGGTTTGATAATGATCGCATTTCTTCTTCGTAAAGTGTGTTTGTTTTCGATATTTTTCTTTCATGCTAAGGGGGGTGGTGGGTAGGGGGTGAAAGAATGAAAACGAACACACTCTTTTTATCTCTTGCCTCTAGCGCGTTCTCGTTATGTTATGTTTACTAATTTCACTTGTTTTTATTATGATTTTCTTCTAACAGTTTAATTTGACGTCAAATCTTTTCTCGCTAATGGATTATTTGGAAGAAGGGAAATTGTATTCGATAATCCGATATTCCCAGATAATCTGATTGATAATCTAATTTGTTGATACCCGATATCCGATACTTTCAATATATAATTTGTCTTGGACACTCCCTTAGTCGGCGACCACGTGACACGTTCAATTTTCACCGGGTCAATTTTGTTTCGAGAGATTTTCGCTGGGTCAAAGATTTCAAAAGAATATTCCACCGATCCCAGACCGTATCCTTTAGCTGGCCGTGCATAGCGTATATTCTAAACCATTATTAAATTCTTCGTCATTTTGACTGGATTCAAAATCCGGACGATCATAATGGTTCTAAAGGATTGTTTGAAGTATGTTACTCGTTTATCATGCTTTCTTTTCGTTCGAATTGATATTTCTGCTTTGATTATGATCCCATCTTCAATCAAGTTTTCTCTCCTTTTCTTGCGGGTGATAACAATCACTTCACCAGTCTGCTGTTTGGATTATTTTGATTTTTGTTTTTTTATCGTTGCTTAGGAATTGTCGCCATATTATGGCTAATCCAATCTTTTGGATTAGCCATAATTTCAGATTTTAACAAAACATCAAATTGTGACGTTTTGAATTGAGCCAATCAGCGTTCTGATGATGTAATCATTAATCAATTAATCAACGGCAAAAATAGCTGAAGATTTTTGCAGCATTCATTACAACCTCCAATATAATCATCATTTTGTTCAGATGCCAATCTCAACAAGTATGCAACAAGTATGATGGGGATAATAACTTTTTAAAAAATGTGTGTGAAGATTAAGCAATCATTGCATCCTGTTTAGATGCCAATCTCATCAAGTCTTCAGGGATCATTTGACTCATCTTTAATCTATGTAAAAACCATCATGCTTGAATTTGATCAATATTACGAAGTAGTATATGTCTAACCAAGTATGATGGGGATAATTACTTTTTAAAACATGTGGGTGATGATTTTTGCAGCAATCATTGCATCCTGTTCAGAAGCCAACCTCAACAAGTCTTTAGGGATCATTTGATTCAGCTTTTATCTAAGTAAGAAATTGGCGATGATTTTTGCAGCAGACATTACAACCATTAATTTCGTCACCATTTTGTACTTATAACAATTTCGACAAGTCCTAGGGATAATTTGTTTCAGTTTTTTATCTAAGTAAAAACCATCATGCTTGACTACGATCAATATCACGAAATGATATCGATGCAATCAATAATGATGTGAATTTGACCTAGTTGCTTAACTCAACTCAATATGATCTGAATCATAGTGAAAACACATATAGCTAATCTCAAATCAATAATGTCATTGATGTTCCCATGATGTGTATGACTCTTAAATTGCTTTGTGATAGTTCCTATACTTGACGTTTGTAGTTTGAATTTTGCTCAAAATTCAAGATAAATTGTCTCTCGGCTTCTTTAACCCATCATAAAGATCATCATTAACATTATCTCGAAACAATGATGTTAGTGATTCCCCCATGATGGGTATTACTTCTGAATTGCTTTGTGAAAGCTCTTATACTTGACGTTTGTAGTTTGAAATTTGCTCAAAATTTAAGGTAAATTGTCTCTCGAATTCTATAAAGCATCATAAAGATCACCATTAGCATTATCTCGAAACAATGATGTTAGTGATTCCCCCATGATGGGTATTACTTCTGAATTGCTTTGTGATAGCTCTTATACTTGACGTTTGTAGTTTGAATTTTGCTCAAAATTTAAGGTAAATTGTCTCTCGAATTCTATAAACCATCATAAAGATCATCATTAGCATTATCTCGAAACAATGGTGTTAGTGATTCCCCCACATGATGGGTATTACTTCTGAATTGCGTTGTGAAAGCTCTTATACTTGACGTTTGTAGTTTGAATTTTGCTCAAAATCAATATCAAAAAAATGATGAATTGTAATGATCTTTACAATCTGCATCAACCTTGATTTAAATTGAATAATGAATGTTCATTATTGTAAAGACATATTTTCATTGAATGCAACTGGTTGATTCTTCCTTTGTCGGTGATCTCTGGAGCAGGTTTGTCAATGACAATCTTGATTAACTTCAGTGAGTCTTATCGCCAATTAAAATTTATTTGTTCTTAAAATCCACCATCAACATCAACTTTGCTATCATCATTTTATGAAAAATGATAAAAAAGATAGCTGGTAATGATAAATCATAACAGCATCCAAATGGACTTTTCCTGGCTACTTTACTGTAACAGGTAATCTGTCTCTTCAATTTTTTGAAACTTTTCATTTAAACTTCATCATAAAATCCAGCTTTAGAGTCATTATGTTATAAATCTGAAGTTAGCGTCAGTATAATGGATACCTTTGTGAATACCCATTCATATGCTTAACCAACGTTTCTAGTAAGTCACTACAACCATCGTTATTATACCATATAATTATACCATACAATAATCTATGTATTTATTTTTTCTATTTGATATAAATAAACGAAATATCAGCAAAAAATATTGTTTTAAACTTGTCAAATAATAAAACAGATTGAAGCACCTTAATGCATCGTTATTGTTCTCAACATTGAAATTTCTTTCGACGACTACCATCGCCTTATATCATGCTAACAAACTCAATTCCACAAATACACAGTAACGGCTCTGACCCATTTTCTGAGTGCCTCCAAAAGTGATATTTACCAAAAACTTTGAAAATTATAACGCATGAAAGCGCATACTTCATGACCAATTTTCCAGAGTATTTGCAATCATCTTGAACCCAGTTAACAATTTATAGGGCCAACTTAGTCTTCTGGAAGACACTCAAGACACTCCAGGTCTGCCACTGATGCAGATCATACGTTCCAAAGACCGTCACTGCTATCAACTGTAACATCATTTGACATATGATGGCGCAGAATCGAAACAGTGACGTTCTCTAGCGATAGTACCACCAGTTGCTTGTTTATGATAATATTTCGTATGAACAAATGGCTGCGTCAATCACCAATAGTATCTTGTTAATGATAATGATGATGAAAAAACAGCGATTAGTTCAATGTAATGTCTTTTTTTATTTTATTCGATATGACAAAGTTTCTAATGGGCTCTGCCATAGCAGCTTAACAAGTAACGATCGTGTAATATGGAAGAACTGCATTAGTGGTACCGTCAGTATTCTTGTCAATGATATTGGTGATGACAAAACAACAATTAGTTCAATGCAGAATATATCAGCCGATCTAAATATGTCACGGAAGATTGTTTTGCATCAGCATGAAAAATCATCATACAAATTGTCATCATCAGTGTCTGATTCTGTGACGGCAATAATATCAATTCGTTCTATGTAAAAACATCCTATATTTAAGAAGATTTCAACACCATAATTTCATGTGACTTTAAAGCCACTGTGTCGTGTTTGACTCAATATAATCCAAGTAAAATCTTTTAGTATATAAAAAGGCCGCCTTATCACCACGAGTGTTTTGTTAATGATAATGATAATGACAAAACAGCAACTAAGTCAATGTCTCAATAATCCGCATAGCGATTATCACCATATAGCAATCTTCGATCAAATCTTAAGAGTGACACAAGCATTAGTATCTCTATAAGTAAGAACATTTTTAGTACGAAAAAATGGCTGTTCCAGCACCACCAGTATCTTGTTATTGATAATGATGAAGATGAAAAAACAACTAGTTCAATGTAGAATGACTTTGTTTCTTATTCTATTATATTTAAAAAGCTGACAGTAAATAAAGAACAACAACAACAACAGCAACAACGACAACAACAACAACAACAACACCCGCGCTGAAAACTCATTAATAGAGCACAAGAGCAATCAGTATCGGACCGCAGCTCTGTTTACCGGTCTACAACCTGTCTAGAACCAATGACCTAATGACCCATCATCGCCGTTTGTTCGGACCAACAACTGGCATTCTGTTCGTGATTTTTTCAGTAATGATCTATTTAGACCGTCACTGCTATCAATAGACCATCATTTAACATGCGATGGTGGAGAATCAGAACAGTGACGATCTCAATCGATGGTAACACCATAAGTTCAATCTTTCGGTATAAAATATAGCTGAATTGCTACCGCCACGATTTTAGTACCACACTTCAAAGTACATAATTGCACACCTTTACTATTTTCCATAATACCGTCACTGCTATCAACTAGACCATCATTTGACATACGATGGCGGAGAATCAAAACAATGACGATCTCTATCGATAGTAACTCCATAAGTTTAATCTTTCGGTATAAGATATAGCTGAATTGCTACCGCCACGATTTTTGTACCACACTTCAAAGTACACATTTGCACACTTTTACTATTTTTCATAATACCGTCACTGCTATCAACTATGCCGTCATTTGACAGATGACATTAGACAATATAATGACATTTGCGGGCACTAACAATATACGACATTTGCGAGAACTAAGTCGCAAAACTTGCAACTTTTTTTTTCTTTACCTTTTTTATTCTAGAAAAGAACACGCCCATGCCATGAAGGAAAAATAAGTCAAGAGCAACTTGTTATGCCCGCAATATTTTATGCCATACAAGGTATTTTTGTACTGTATGATGCCCGGCACATGGTGAAAAGTGGCACGTATATTTTAGACGCAAAACGTTCTCAAAATGTTAAATAGACTTTTCCGTATGAGGTGGTAAACCATTTAAAATAACGCCATGTTTAATTATCATATGGTAAATACAAAACAAAAAACGAAAGTCGGGGTTTCGACTATTTTTTTGTTTGGCTGGCGAAAGCCTAATTTTAATTAGCGAATGAAAAAGTCTTTTAACGTGATCACCCGGCGAAAATATTATAAAAAAGTATGGACAGTAAGCTTTGGCCGGCGAAGAAAATTTGACTGAAAATTCTTCTTCTTGGAAAAACGAAATTTGCCGTTCACCGGGTTAAAATCGAATCCCTGGAAAGTGTGCATTACTTACTTACGTTTCGTTTTCTGAGTTCCCGATTCCACCGCATTCAACTAAATTTTAATAGCATATTCCACTTAATTTTCGTCCAAATTCCACATTCACAGGGTAACTCTAAATGCGTATTCCTCTTTTGAATTGGTTTCTTCTTCGTAGAAGGATCCATTCCGCCTCTCCACCACCATGAACACATACAGTGTTTCTGGAGTGAGATATCAACAACATCTAATTCATGTTGTAAAAATATAACATTATATGATGAATATTTCAATTTTAATTCATCTTCTCATTACTTTTTAGCAGTCTTTTCATGTTACATCCCACACGCGTCTATTCTAAAATCTTTTTTTTCTTTGCAATCACTCGTGTAACTGTTACAAGTGTTTTTTCATAACTGACGTCGGATGATCAAACGGAATAACTTCATCGGCCGTTATTTGACGTCAAAAAAATATTGCATGAATTAACATAGATTAACAACAAATTACAGGCATATGTAGGTAGATAAGCAGGTGGGGTAAAAGCAATTGGGAATATGGCAACGTCTCTAATTTTAAGACCTGGCTACATCCCTGGCTTTTCTATGGGTTTTGCACACAGCATCATTTTTTTCACTATTCCATTATTAACAGTACACAATACAAGTGAAGTGCAATTTATTGTGTTGTGAAAGAATCATCAACAAGTTATTACCATTAGTATCAAAATCGTGCTTTTGATATTATCAATTTTTTATTGTTTCATTGCTTCAGTGTTAAAACCAAGAAAAGACATCCACACTAACTTCTAATTTAAGTAAAATTTGAGAGGAGATTCTCATCATAGTCTTAAGCTTAATAACATCAATTCAATTACACACAAATACTTCATCGCCATGTGTTCCATGCCTTTTGCCTTTTTAATTCGTAAATATTAACATTGGATGATGATTTCAAAGCAGTCTTAATCAGGAACATTGATCTGCCGAGCGATAAATCACACGCGCAAAGTTGCCACCGTGCGCGATTTACAGTTATTTGCGCAATCTGTATATAAGAATAAATTAAAGATGACCAAAAAATGTATTTGAACAATTCACGTGTGCGTTTTTCTGCGCTCCTGAACGACTTTGCGCGCGTGTGGTTGTGCATGAGTGAGATCGCGCGTCTTATGTCAAAGACAAAGGTTTTGATAAAATATTGTCTTCTTTTGCTCACATAAATCTTCGCGTATAAAAATCATATTCATTGCCGATAAGCGCCCAACATTACTTTACATTCTGGTGCATGCATTTTCCGGAAAAACTATACTCCAAAGTCACAACTTCTTTTACGGACACTATTTTTGGTCGGTAAGCCATCACAGATTCGCCACCTTTATTATTGATTCTATAGATAATAAAAAACATAACGAATATATGACGGTACGTCAAGTGCCTTGCGAGTTTGGTGGTATACCTCATAAAATTTCTTTCCTTGCCATTTGTATTTGTTTCAAAGTCACGAAGGCATTTTTTTGGTTTGCACTCCATCACCGTTTCACCGTCAGCATTATCGATTCTAACAATAATGTCAACAATGTACATATGATCAGTGGCGGATCTGGTCCAAATTAACCCGAGGCTGAAGGGAATGGCACTGGAAACGCATGGAGAAAATTCTTCAGAACCTATTTTCCAGAGTGTTTCCCCTCATCTGGAACCTAGTTTAACAATTTACAGTGCCAACTTAGTCTTAAATAATTAAAACCTGACAAAATAATAGCTTTTATCAAAAATGAGTGTCTTCATGAAGACACTGAAGACACTCCAGATCCGCCACTGTGTCATGGTTCATTTAATTACAAGAGCCTTCATTTAAGCCTTTACTGAAGCAACTATGGACATCTGAGCATCATATCTGTGTCTGTCGAGTATGCTGCATACCAAAAGAAATCTACTGCTGAAAAGTCATTGTCATTCCATAAGTAAGAACATTTAGTATGAAAAAATGGCTGCTTCTCATCACGCAGTATCTTGTTATGATAATGGTAATGATGAAACAGCAATTAGTTCAATGTATCATCAACGTTCATTATCGGCCTATAACCCATTTTGGAAAGTATGGCGGATTTGTGGAAGATTGTCTGTGAAGGAGAACTTCCTGCGCGCATTTGCACACCATTTTAATATCCTCCGCGCGAAAATAATGATAATCTGTGCACACGACGCGACCTAACTTTTAATTTTTACAAGCAAATTTTTTCGTTGATCCGCCCGAAACTCCGCTCCCAGCCTTTTTAACACGCTTTGCTGGTCCTAATGCTTTTCGCGTGTATTACTCACTTAGCCTGTCATAAAATGCCCATAAAATCTCCTGTGCGTATTCCTCATCCTTTCCGAAGTGGCATATAACAATCTATCCATCGAATCATAACCTTAGTTCCTTAATATTTTTGCCTTTATGTTGAAAATCAAAAATTTCCCATTATCGGCTAAAAACCTTTTTTAATCTTTTGCCTAATTACGATTTTTTTCTCGGAATTTCAAAATATTTCATGCTGAAGATTCCATTAGCCAAGACTTATCAAACTATTCTATTATCAAGCGTGTTGTTTCTAAACCTAAAAATAAACGTCGAATTAAACTGGCAGCCCATGACGCGATATTTTTTGTAACCAAAATGAAAATTGACGTTTTCTCGGAGGGGGATGGGGTTAAAATAAAGATGTGGTTGTAACAAAGTCGATGTATGAGCTACCCCTAATCAATCAACTTGATTACAACACGATACTGAAAATCCATTACTAAGAACTTTTGGTATAAAAGATGGCTACTTCAATGCTATCAGTATCCTTTCATGATGCTTCTATTCAATTTCAAAAAGAAATTTAAGAAGAATTGAACACGACGGTACAAAGATATGAGTTCATAAGTTCAATCTTTCGGTGTAAGCCAATCATAACATGTACAACACCACAGTATCTTGTCATAGATAATATATGATGACGTCAATGTTATGATTATTTCTAGCTATTCGGGTTTCATTCAAAAAGATATGCACGGTTGTCATCAACTCTATGAGTAGAAGTTTCGACATGAAAAAGTTACCGACTCACCGACCACCAGTATCTTGTTAATGATATTGATGATGGTGAATCAGTAATTAGTTCAAAGCAGAATAGTCAGTGTCCGGTGATTCTTTTTTCTTCTTGCAAGTGCAGCATTTTCTTCTTGCGAAGACAAACTTTATCTGGGTCAAATTTTACTCCAAAAACTTCAACAAATGAACAAGTGTCAATAATAGAATCGTTTCACTCTAATTTCTTAATAAGAATCTTATGGACTATGATCTCTTTGATTTTTTTATCTATCTTTTTTTATGGATTGGCTCGACCTTCATGCAAAGGCCAGGATCTTCTTGCAAGCGCGCGCTGCCACGTTGCCATGCTGTCAAAAGTTACCGAGCCCTGAGAATAATTATCCACAAAAATGTCATTTCAAAAACAAATAATAGGACAACTTCGTAAATATATGTACAAATTATGATGGCGAATCAGTAACTAGTTCAATGAAAAATAGAATAATCTTCAGAAAAATGCTACGAAATTCCAGTCGAGTAAATTGTGATAAGCAAGATCTTTCAGTATGGAAAAATGACATAATCACGTTTCACTTATCTTGGTAGTGATAATGATGATGGTTCAGTGATTAATTCCAGCTTCCATCCAAGTAGATAAACTGTCATTATCAGCATCTGGAACGTAAGAGCAGTCTTTTGGTGTGAACAAATCATAACATTCGTCAACATCGATATTATCTTGTTTTAGATGATATGATGTGAACGATGTGATGATAAATTCAAAATATCGCAGAATTTATTAAAGAAGTTCTAACGATGATCTGCAAAAGTTATGGCAGTCATGGCAGTCATGGCAGTCATGTTGAGTGTGCAAAGAAACTGGAGACATGTTGGATGGAACTGCTGCGACAAATGGTGAAGGGTGGTTGGCGTAGA
>JAUKPT010004691.1:0-10926 GCA_032273505.1 Nanomia bijuga
CCAATTTTCATCTTTATCTGATGACTTTGCATTTTTTCATATTTTCGGGGTAAGTGACCCATTTTTGGGGGCCTGGTAGGTCCGGTGATGACCTAAATAGTAATACATTTCTTTTTCCATTGTTTTGATCCATTGTTCTAGACCCATTGTTTTAGATCCATTGTTCTGGTTAGCGTTTAGGAAGGGTAGGGGGCGGGGTAAGTTTCATGCCTCAAAAAAGTGCTGCAGATGAGGCAAAATCACACTACTCAGGCCATGATCAAAAGAATGAATTGAGTAAAATTTAAGAAAACATTCGTGCTTTCAAAGCAAAGCAATTTCATGTGGCGCCATTCAAGTCAATCATATCCAATTTTCTTAACTATTCGATGACACAATATAACGCGAAAGCAAGGTACATGGAAAAATAAAGAAAACACAACGAAAATTACAGTGCATGTGCATTAGTGTGATTAGACCCATACGTGAACTAAGTTCATAAAGTTACAAATTAGCAGCAGCTAGTCGAATATACTATAACAGCATCATCGAAGATCCTTCGCCTTGTTTAGATCTTAAAAGCAGGATGAAAACCAGTAACGTCAACAGTGTCATCCGGATATCTACAGAATTAGATCAAACTCTTTCAATGGGAAAACCTTATCTGATAAGATCTTGTGTAAAGTTGACCGACTCTCCCCTTGATTTCGTTCTTCTTTCTTCTGTAATTGCTGCCCACTGGTTTGATCTTTTTCTTTGAACATGAATAGGAAAGTGACAACTAGGCTTGCCAACTACGCTTGTCAACTTGCTGGGTTCGGTCGGAGCATGCGAACATGTAAGATTGCAATTCTATTGTTCATCGTAACGTTAAGAAACTACGTTCCCGACTTCTGCATTGCTCCGTCGGGAACTACGAATCTATACCGTACAATGTAAATGAACCTATCAGTGGAGATGATAAGACCAAAACGCTGTATTTATGAGTAGAATCATGTAACTTGGTTCGATTGTTCTTTTGAGCAATTAGAAATATAATATCCTTTGGCCTTAAAAAAATCAGGCCCTTAACCGGCCATTATTAGCCTTATTGATGCATTCCAGTATAAAAAGGGCATTCCTAGACAAAAAGTGACAAAGTGGTTTTCCTGTGTAACTTCGCAAATATCGCCAATTTCAAAATCGATTATCTCGGGAAGAAGAAAAACAAACATAGCAAACTATAACATTTTTTTCCCTACGTTAATTCCCTAACCAGCTATTAATCCGTTTTTAAGTTTGAGCATTTTAAATATGTGCTCTTTTCTAGGGGTGATCTTTTTATACTGAAATGGAGCAAAAAGGCTAATAATGGCCGATTAAGGGCCTAATTTTTTTGGGCTAAATGACAAAATGTTTCTAATTGCCCAAAATAACAATCGTACCAAGTTTCATCTTTCTCCTCAAAAATGTAGTGTTTCGGCCATTTTAAGGTCTTATCTTCTCCACTATATTATATACGAGTTTATTGAAAAAATTATTAGCAAATTACGAAAAGGTTTATTGCTTGGTAAAATTTTGATTTATATTTAGCTATTGTGGAAGTGGTCGATGGAATTGCACCAAAAACGATTGTCCAGGTACAGTAGGATACTTTTTTGTTTGTTTTTTTGATATTTTTCTTTACATTTTCTTCTCCACATTATCACTTCTATCAGCCATGTTTATATTATTTGGTTTGATTTGGCAACATTTTCAAAGCGAAGAACACTTTTGTTTTCTTTTCGTGCAGGAACTTGTGTTGTGTTTGGTTACTCTCACTACCGAACGTTCGACAAACGATGGTATACCTTCGACGGCTCATGTAAATACGTCCTCGCCAAAGACGTCAGTACGAATTTGTTCGATATTGTCGTCGACAACACAGCATGTAATCCGTCACATGGCGAAAAATGCGTCAAAAATGTGGGACTTCATCTCAACAATAGTCATATAATGATGTATGAAGGAAGAAAAGTTCTTATCGATAATATGTTGGTCATGTTACCCTACAACGGACCTGGAATTACAGTTAAACATGTAGGTCATGCTGGTTAGCAATCTCATCTAGTCAGTCGATTTGTTCCTTGAACGTTAGAAACATTAAACGATAACTCTACCTGTACCTATAAAGTCCTCCTTCAGATCTCTGGGTGCCACAGGGTTGCATTTTTTACTTTATTCTCAACAAATACGGAAAAATCAATTTTAGCTTGTCTATCGAACAACTAAGTATTTTTGAATTATTTATCCAAGGACCGCGATAATATGGTTTCTTGGAGCTTGCAAATAATAACTTCTTTGTCAACATTGTACGACATACAATTTCCAAGGCTTTTTGTATTTGGGATTGCTAAAACTTCTGTTTTGATGCCCCAGGAACCCCATTCAAAACGATAAAACCTTCACAAAAAAGCACAATCAGATTTTATTCTCCTTTATATCTGTACGGATTTTCATTTATTTTGGCAGGTTTCATCATTCTTTGTTAAACTGACAGCAGCAATTGGTATAGAAGTACTCTACGATGGTGCAACTCGAGTCTACGTCACAGTGTCACCCAAGTTCATTAACAAAACACGTGGATTATGTGGAACCTTCAACAAAATACAGCACGATGATTTTAAAACACCTGAAGAAACCATTGACACAAACGCTCTGACCTTTAGTAACGCATGGAACCTCGATTTAACTTGTCCTGGAGAACATCATAAGATGCGTCATCCATGCGATATGCAAGTGCAGAAGCAAAAAGCTGCAAAAAAAAAATGTTATTATTTGAAGTTATTCCCGTTCACACAATGCCATCATATAGTCGACCCAGCACTTTACATCAAGGCTTGCCAGTATGATTTCTGCAGGAATGCTGATAGCGCTCGTGGTCTTTGTACATCGGTCGCAAGTTACACAAAAGAATGTGCGGATCAAGGTGTTGTTATCGAATGGAGGAATTCGAATTTACTACCAGAGTGCGGTAAGTTTTATCTGTGTTTGTGATTTTTTTATATCGCGTTTCCTGAAAATACAGGGCAGACGATTTGGAATCAAAGTGAATGGATTCCGCATTTCGAGACCATGTGGAATTTTACTTTTTTCTATATTTTTTAACTTTTATAACAAAAAATAGAGAATGTCCAAGTGTCACGCAACGCCTAGAGGGAGGGGGAGTCTCATTTTGTTACGCACCTACTTAAAACCCCACTTTTTTCATATTGAAAGCATTACAAGTGTCTTGGATTTGCAAAAAAGTGTGTTACACAACACTTGAACGTTCCCTAAGGTCAAATGAAAGCAACGATATTTCAAAATAAAAAAGCATGAAATTAATTTTGTGATATTTAGGAGATGACATGCTATGTTCAGCTATTATATTCTCTTAATTGCCATGCCTTATCTGGATCAATCTATGTCACATGATCTATCATCATTCTTGTCAGATGAAGAATTAGAAGTACTTAGTTGCTCCTTTTTGTACTAGTAAAGTATATGACAAGGCAAAATTAGGCTTGACAGCCTTGGCAAACCAGTCACATGACTTCTAGGAACCAATCAGGACCAGTCTCATACATAATTAATGGCTCCCTGCGATTCAACCACTCATTCTTAACTACTACTAATAATCAAGTTATGTAATTATTGTTTAGTTGTCACATGTCCCCGTGATCAAGTTTACCAAGAATGTGGTAGCATGTGCAAGACTTCGTGCACCGATCTCAACTCCGATGTGAAGTGCAAAGAAAGATGTGTGGCTGGATGCAACTGTCCGATTGGAACTCTAAGGAACAATATCGGAAAATGTATCCATCATAAGCAGTGTCCATGCCGACACAATGGAAATATTTACCCACCTGGCTCTATCTTGAATCGAGAGTTTTGTGAAAAATGGTAACTTGATTTAATTTTCATGCTTTACTTTTTTTTTTAAATTGAGAAATCTTTTCGAGAAGTGGCTCACCAGCTTTCACGTAATTATCAAAATAATATTTTTGTTCTGTACTTGATTTGAATATACGAAAACCGAGAAATAATTTGGTTCTTCTATTTTTATTTTTATGATACCCAAAAGAAATAGTAAACACACATATCATGTTTATTAATAACTGCTTGGGGGTGAATTTACCCACCCCCATTACAAATAGGATTAATATAATTTTTCTAATCAATTCCAAGAAATTTCAATAGTTTGACAATGAAGATTTAGAACTGAAAAATCTTCCAGTCTCCTTTCTAATCTAAGTATAATTTCTCATAGCATGTGCATAGCTGGCAAATTCCAATGTCGAATGGATCGAAGATTGTGTAGTAGCAACACGATTTGTCCTGGAAACCAAATCCGTACAAACGAAACGTTGACGTGTTTGAAGTCCTGTGAGAACATCCACCTCCCGTGTTTCGAGAAGAGGGGCCCCGTTGGAGGCTGTGTCTGTCCTAATGATTTTGTGTGGGATGCATCACAACAGAGGTGCATCGAACCGCACAAGTGTCCTTGCCATTACAATGGACGCACGTACAAACATTTACAATCATATAAATGGGATTGCAACGAATGGTAATATATTTGCATTAATCAGTATTATATTCCTTTAAGAGGTATTCCCATGTTCGCAAAGCTGTGAGCAAAGAAGGGAGAAATATTGATTTACCTTCTGTTTACTAAACCTTTTTTCAGCTCATATTTTCCATTACCAACTTTTTTGTTACAAACATGCCTACAAGAAAAATAAGATAAAAAATTTTGCAATAGAAAATACTACTTTTCTTTGAGTAAGTAATTTAATGTTTATCGATTTTGTTTTCATTCTAGCACTTGCATCCATAATAAATGGAACTGTACTGCAAACAATTGTCCTGGAACATGTTCTGTGTACGGTGACCCGCATTATACAACGTTCGATGGAAAACGATATTTGTTCGAAGGGAGATGTGGTTACATATTAACACGTGACAAAAACGATCTTTTCCGTGTGCAAGCAGAGAACATTCCATGTGGAGGTATGAGAAATTTAACTGTACTGTAATTATTTGTCTTTATTGTTGAAATCTTCGTAAGTGATAAAGACCGATTTCAAGAAAAACTAGAACACATTTAGATTGTGCCAATTTTCAATTCTAAATATCTCAAGATGATAAAACCTGGAAATACTTTGTATGCAGAAAATTGTTTTTTTTATTAATCTTAGATTCTTAGGGGGTCCACATGAATTTAGCTGGTTTTTGACAAATTATGTATGAATATTTTAATAGATTTGTTAAAATCAAAACCACCCCTATCATCTAACAGACAAAATTGTCACCCCTTTTTCACATTTTTATTCTTTTTCCATTTTTACCAATAATACTATTTCTAGCAAATTCCTGTTTCAGCATTTTTTAACAGACAAAATATTGCCCCTCCCAACCTGATACTTAACCAAAAAGGAATATAAAATAATTTCAGAACATTTTCGGTCAATAAGGCCGTAATTTGTGAGGATCTTTACTATTACGAACGGTGATAAATTTATTGTAAACATTTCTTTGAATTGGAAGAAATATAAAAAGGCTCTTTAGAAAGACTAGAATATTTCTTTGAAATGTATTATTTTTTCGATGGTGTCCAGGTTCCATCTGCACAAAATCCATCATCTTAGTACTTAATGACACGAGAATCATGCTACGTAAAGATCAAGAGATTGAAGTCAGACCAACGACTCATGATATCACACATATGTACACACCATTTCAGTTGATTAAGAACACATTTTTCGACATCATTTACAGTAAGATTGGTGTAACATTAACATGGGACCGTGGAACAAGAATATTGATAACACTGGATCCGAAGTTCAAAGGTATGCAATTTTATTGGGGAATCCATATGAGATGTCTTTTGTGGCATTAGTGCTGGATGCCTTTCCTTTTTTGTTTTTCCCTGTGATATTTCTAAGGTCACCTAGTTAAGATCATTTTGTTATTACCATTCTGTAAAATTATTTCTTCTTCGTCTTTACCCATTTTCATTCTATCTTTTTTTCCATTCATTTATTTTCCAATCTGTAAAAAACAAATTGATGAAATAATGAAAATGTTTGTGTTTTCTAGGAAGAACAAGTGGTCTATGTGGAAATTTCAACGACGACCAGGTGGACGATTTCACCACAACTGGAAACGACATAGTTATTAATCCTGAATTATTCGGTGACAGCTGGAAAGTAGATTCGACATGTCCTGCGACGCCAACATCTATTCACCCGTGCACAGTATTTAAGGAACGCACGACCTGGTCGCACAAGCAATGCAATGTCGTCAACCGGGAAATTTTCCTGCCTTGTCATGACGTCGTTGACCCGCAGCCTTATTATGACGCATGTTTTCGTGATGCATGTGGATGTAACATGGGGGGTGATTGCGAGTGTTTGTGCACAGCAGTTGCAGCTTACGCACAAGCTTGTAGTGCACAAGGAGTTCACATCAAATGGAGATCTCAAGAATTCTGCCGTAAGCCTCATATCTATTCACAATTGGGGTGGTTACAATATTCCTTTTATCGTCTCGAAACTCCTGCTACATTTTCTAGCGAAGCAAACCATCACAGAAACTAGAAAAAATGCCTTAAGATTCATTGAGTTATTAGGATTCTACCTCATTTGAACTTTTTTCATTTCAGCCATCCAATGCAACACATGTCAAGAATACAAGTCATGCGGAACAACCAATCCTAAAACATGCCGAAATATGTGCGATAAGGAGCTTGATCTACCAATCAAATGCGTCGAAGGGTGTTTCTGTCCAAACGGAACTCTTTATCATAATGGTAAATGTGTTGAGCCAGCAAGTTGTCCATGTTATGTCGATGGTAAAGAATATCCACCTGGTGAAGTCCCATTCTTAAAGAATTGCCAAAAATGGTGAATTGATCTTTTATTCTATGTCGTTATTTTCAATTCTCTGATTAGTTCCAGATACAAGTTTTATGGTCTAATTAGTTTATAAGTTTAAATTTTACGTTTTTACAATACGTAAGTAATAACAGCAGGATTCAAACTTTTAATAATTGAGTATTTATTATGGGATCTTTTACTTGGAAGAGGGAAATGACCTAATATTAGGAACTGCAATGAAATCAGGTAATTCATTCATTGAGAACAGTTTGGTATACTCGATGAATTAACCACATGTTGATAAGTGTCTAAACATCGGTTGATCATTTCTAGTGCCATTTGAAGAATGCAGTTTTGCAAAACTCTAGAATCATAGACTCCAACTTTTTCAATTTCAAGTGGGACCAATTATGCTTTTTGGAATCATACTATAAAAAACAACTTAAGCCTGATCTCAATCACGGCATAAAAGCGTCAAAAGAATTCACGCCGTTCAATTGAAATTGGATTGTCCGCAATGCGTCAATGATGTCATTATATTGCTGACGTCAGTTAATTTAGTTTTCATTGTATTTATAGTCAGTCTAAACGTATTGATAATGTAATATTGTCGAAATATCTGCTAAATAATTTTAATATAATTGTAGTTTTTATTTAAAGCTCGTTATGTTTTTTTGGATTCGCGTTCATACTTTTTTGAACAAATAGTATTCCTTCAAATTATGACTAATTTTAGTAATTAGTTTTGAAAAATTACATTGTTAACCCTATTTTGTATGGCCTTTTTTCGGGCTTATTTTGTTTGGGGGTGGGCAAAGACCATTGAAAACAACCTAAATGGTAAGCTAGAAGGATAAAACTTGGCATGATTGTACAATGTATCAAAAACCTTTGATTGGCGTCAAATTTTTCGATGTGACATCATCGCGACGTCATTTTTTGGCGTCATAAAAATACATCATTTTCCGACTTTCGGGAAATGCTGATAAGATTAGTTCTAGTTCTATTAAATATTAAAAGTTATAGAAGGGAAAATTGAAAAAGCAAAGGGTTTGGAAGATATTCACAATGTAAATGGAGGGGGATCCAAAGATCTCACCCATAACAAATAGGGTTAAAACCAAGTTAGCTCACCCAAAAAAAAATAACACAATTTTGAATGACAAGGCTCTTAATCATGTCATTTTGTAACGTTACTAATCATGTTCTTCATGGGTTATCGTGTTCATTTGATAGAAAGGAATGTGCAATGAATATATTACTTACCAACACATTTGTTTTGACGAAGTTCGTACCCTGATTTGCATCTACAATATTTTGATCCGTTAGCATCGATACATTCTTCATTTGTACCACAGTTACATTTCATCTCTATGAAAAAGGAAAATTCAACTTGTCAATAAATGCATTTTAATGAGGTCACGAATCTAGAAATTCTTCCAGTTGCTTTTTGATACTACTAAAATGAAATGAACTTAGTAAAGACTGGATTTCATAAAACAGATGGATCCAATAAAACAGGGCTCGGCAACTTCTAGCAGCTTGGCAGCGCGCGCTTGCAAGAAGATCCTGGCCTTTGCAAGAAGGTTGAGCCAATTCATAAAAAAAGATCATAGTCTATAAGATTCTTATTAAGAAATTAAGGTGAAACGATTCTATTATTAACATTGGTTCATTGTCGATGTTTTTTGAGTAAAAATATGACCCGGATAAAATTTGTCTGTGGAAGAAGAAAATTCTACGCTTGCAAGAAGAAAAAAAATTGACGGACACTGCAATAAAGTATGATTGCAAACCATCTAAAAATTTAGTCAATTTTCGACTGGGGTGGGGATGGAGGTGTTTGTGAGAGTCCAAATTAACATTTTGTCTTTTATGTGCGGAGACAGCAATAAGGGTCAACTTTTCCACTTTTTCCAATAAGGGTATATCAGAACGAAATTATCTTAAGTCATTAATGGTGATGTCCACTTTAAGGGTTGGTTTTTGGATATCCACGGACGTACATCTGGTACATATTTTGGTCACATCTTTGTATATAATTAATGAAGCAATAAAAACCATCCAACCACTTACCCAAACACGAACCGTCAGGTAGTTGTAGTGAGCCTGGTTTACACTTGCAAACGTAACTTCCCTCAGTGTTAGCACATCGTAAGTTCTTGTCCAATTCACACGCGTTGAAACTTTTGCATTCATCGATGTCTAGAAAAAGAAATATAAATGTAATTCTTGAGTTTGTGTAGAAAACTTTCGGTATGTTACACCCTCTGCCCATCCCCCTCCCCAACTCCCCCCGAAAAAAAAAAGAAAAAGAAAAGAAACAGAAATATTTTGTTCTTCGTGATGTTTGTCCCAGTTAGTATGTTTTACGTCTATTAGTTTGACGAAACCGGTAAAAACTGAGGAGTAAATCGCTTCAAAGATATTATCGAAGATTTTCGATTTTTTGAATTTAGAGAATTCGTCATGCGATTTCCGATATTTCAATAGATTTCTTGGATTTCTGAAGGTTTACAAAAATGATGTACAATATCTCAATATTGGATTTTGATCACAAAGAGTATGACATTAAAATTGCACTTGACTAACCGGCACATAGTCCATAATAGTTCTTTGTAAAGCCCTTTTTACACACGCAACTGTAACTACCAACACCATTGACACATTCTGATTTCTTGTCAGAACTGCATGCATCAGCAACTCTGCACTCGTCAATATCTAAATCAAACAATGATGAATAAATAAATGAATGGAAAGATAAATGAAGGAATGTTTGAATGAATAAAAAATTGAATGAATAAATGAATGAATGAATATCATCAAAAGGCTGATAAATAGATAAAAGAAAAAATTATTAAATAAGTGGAATAATGTTTAAATGAATGAATAAAAACGAATGGATTAACAAGTTAAGAAGCGAATGGATAGATTCAGTGATACACACCTTCACATTTGGCAGTGATCTTTCTAAAACCAACCATACATTGACATTTATACGATCCATCTGTGAGTTTGCATTCAGAATTTTCTCCACACGATGTTTTTCGACAATCCTCTGTAGAAGGTTCATCGGTAACTGAATAAAAGTAAATAGATACACTTAAGTACAAAGGAAACACATATTTTTTACAACAGTTGTTGTACTAATTTCCCTCTCGTTAATCTGTTATCTTGAGGCAGGCCCGTTCTATGAGGAGAGTTGGGTAAGAAGACATTGCCTCCTTCTTCCTGCCAACAGTTCTTATTATTGATTATTGATTTTAGCTTATCTAACTTATATAAATGGGATTTGCTAAATATTTAATTTTGATAGAGTTCATTATTTAAAATCCAAAACTCTTAATAAAGATGTCCGCACCTTGATTTCAATGGGCCTGTGTGGAAAATTGGGAAAGTTGAGGGGGCTCGTATTATCCTCCTTTACGTAAGTTATTTTTTACTTACGTTTGCATCCAGTTGCAGTTCGTTTATATCCCTCCACACAGACACATGTGTAACTTCCCAATCGGTTGACACATTTCGTGTTGCTCGTGTAATCACAAGCATTACGGCCCTTGCATTCATCGACATCTAGAGATTGTAAGGTAAAGGATTACTGATGCGTTATCACATAGCTTTAAGATTACACATTTTAAGAACGACAAACTTACTAATGGCTAGATCTTCTTATTTTTTCATCGTTTTCCAGCCGTTTTCCAGGAGGACTTAATCGGAAAAGAGAAAATTGACGGAGTTGAAATAGTTTTAGAGATATTGTATGTACATACTGTATTAACAGCTGTATCATCTTGCATAAAAAAATAGCTTTATCTTTTGTTTTTAAATCATTTTTTTTTCTTGAATTACGTCTTAACCCTATTTTGTATGGGGGATCCTATGACCCCCCCTCCACTATATCGTAAATATCTCCAGAACCCTTTGCTCTTTCAGTTTTTCTTTAGGTGACTTTTAATATTTATTTATCAGACACCTTCTGACAAATTTTGGGTTTGGATAAGTGGTTCTGGCTCAGTGGTGCAAAATTCGGGGATGAGTCAAAAAATCCTATATTTTCCCATATAAAAGC
>JAUKPT010004692.1:0-10926 GCA_032273505.1 Nanomia bijuga
TCAATTCATCATTTATGATTGTGTGATGGTAAAAATTTGTAGAGCATTTGTGCAGTTTTTCTCGCTTTTTGTTCGCTTCGTCTTTTTCACTTCTTCTTCTTCTTCATTAACAAAATACCCTAAAGCCTTAGCTACAGTAACAAGTACGTAAGGTCAAGTGCAATGTTTGAATGCGAGAAACGATAAATGGCATCCGTCGCTATGCCGATGTAGTCAAGACAAAAGCGGAAAACCAATCAGAATCCCCGCAGTGAGCTTCACGTTTTTGCTTCACTTTCACTTTCACCTATTTTGGACGCCGTATAAGAGAAATATACGCAGCATGAACTTGTTATAACTGCCTGAATAAGGAAAAATAACCTTAAATATTAATTGATTTTACAAAAAGAATATTCATATGAGGTCACCATAAACAAATCAAGTATTGTACAGCTAATTAAGGGTATGATTCTATACATCATTTACCTAACTACCTAAAGAAAAAGAAAAGGAAAAATAACCTTTGAAGTTAATGAAACAAAATGCTTATTTTTGTGGCTAATGAAGTGTAGGATTCTAGACAATATTTCACAAAACTGCCTAAATAAAAATGAAAATATAAAGGTTAAGACGATCGTATTCAAATATAAATGAAATAAAATGTTATCCACTTTATAAATATCTATGATTTAAGCTTCAAGATCATATAACACATAAACTGAGGTCATCTAAAACAAATCAAGTAAGCCTAATAAAAGTGTAAGACAATCATTCCTCGTCATAAGTGTCTATGAAGAAAATAACCGTTCAAACTTGAAGATGATCATATTCTTTCAACGAAAGAAAGATTGAAATAAACAAAAATGTAATTTATTAGATGTAGATCATTTATATAAAATACTGCATGTAATTCTTCTTTTTCATGAGTGTAAAGGACATTTTAAACTAAGAAACAATTTAAAGTTTAAAGTCTCTGTACTTTCTACATAACAAAAATCAGGAATATTATAAAAAATAATTGAGGTAAAAATTATAATAACATGATGGATTGATATTCGTCATGCATTCTAATTGCATTTTGATTCTTTTGATTTACGATTTTGTTCAAAATGCAATTATAAAAAAAAGGTTCAGATTCAGTTGATTACTCCATTACCAATTATCATAATGTCAAAGAATAAAGCAAGATGAGACAATAAGATTTGGTACACAACTGGACTTTTATATCTTGTGCCGTTGTTGAGATATCGACCCATCTGCTGTAACATGCCATGCCGTGTTATTCAGTAGGCTGTGGTACGGTTAATCAAGTGTGGGATTCTAGACAATCATTTCTCGTTATATATCTCTTGTAACTGAAGAAAATAACCTTTCAAACTTTAAGAGGATCATATTCTTCAAACGAAATTCTTTTTTTGCAAGGAAAACGACGAAAGGAAGATGGAGTAATTAAAAAGTGGAAAGATAGACCATCAAAGCTTCGATATAATATTATCAAAACTAAAACAATAAAAATTGTGACGAGGTCATTACTACCTAAACACCATGAGTCATTGACCCGGTCAGACCCGACAAGGTGAAGACCCCGGTAAAAAAAAACATCACTCCGGTGAAAATAAAATAATTTTTGGTGTCCCGGTCAACTCTAAAAATTGAATAATCATCATGACCCAGTGAGAACTTTATTTGACTCGTTGGAATTCTTATTACAAATTTTTGACCCGGTGAAAATTGGACGTGTCACCGGATCACTGACTCAATGTGTGCCTAAAATAAACGAAAAATAAAAGGATCCTTTGATGAGCTTCAAGTTGATCATATCCTTTCAAAGAAAAGGAAGATTGAAATATACAAACTGATGAGAATTAGTTACTATGTTCAATCGGATTACATAAGAGATGATCTAATCTACCGCTGCATGAATAATTCAGTAGACATTATGCAAGAGATTCATCGAAGAGTACACAAAGAAAGTGTTCCTGTAAAGAAAACAAATATTAGTTGTACCTACTCCTTTCATTTTTTGAGTATACTTTATAGATAAAATGTAAAAAAAAGTAGCAAAAAGTAAATGTTACAAATTCTCGCAACTTTTTATGTCACAAATATGTGATTGAAAAGCTTCGGATATCAAAGCTCTTTGATAATGATATAATAAGGAGGGCGCTGACGTAAGACTTTTTAACTGGCCTTTTGTAAAATATACCTTTGAAAAGACAAATAATTGGTACATCCTGAGTGACCCGGTGTCGAATTGTTGAAAAATTTGAAAAAATATTTTCACCGGGTTCCGTTAAATTCTCATATTGATAATTCAATATTTAGAGTTGACCGGGCACCCAAAATTCTTTGACTTGCACCAGTTTTTTTCGAAAAAGTCAACTGGAACAATTGTTTTCTTTCGAATTTCTACTGTGCTAGGCCAAATATTTGTAATTTTACCGGAGTAATATATTTTGAATTTATCTTCACCGGGTCAAGAGTTTTTGTATATCATCGATTAAGCGCTTCCCTCTTTTAAGCACCGCCCTCGAATAAGCGCCGCAGTTTTTAGATATCTTTTTAAAAAAGCACCGCTCTCGAATAAGCGGGGTGAGGGGCACTAGGTCAATGGTGTGCCGTGAGGGTCCCGCTGACATATTTTATCCTGAACCTGGGAGAAATCTTTGATATTTTGAAATTGATACTCTGAGCGAACATGATGTGAAATCCTTCATAACGACTACAAATTTTCGATAGTGTGGGAAAAACAGCTCTTGAAATATTTCAAGACGTTTCAAGACGTTCCATAGTCGTGTCAATTCAGCGGGAACCTGTCCGAACATAAGATTAGGAAGATAAAACAAAAACATACCTTGGGCAAAACCTAAATTGTGTAAATATTGAAATATTTACCCTGAACGAAACCAAACGAAATAGATAGCGGATAGCGGCACGTACCCGTATATAATTATATAGAAGTTCCACCCCGGGTTTCGAATACGGCGCTTATTTAAAACACTCCTTGTTATAGGTGATTAAAAAAGCTTAGAGGAAGTTTATGACTAAATCGATTTTTCCTTCATCAGCAAGCAATATAGAGAAGATACTTAGAGAGAAAATTAAATTATTGGTTATGAATAAACGCCGCCCTCGAATAAGTGCCGCATCAAAAAAGTTAAGTTTTGAATAAGCGCCACGGCGTTTAATCGAGGATTTACGGTACTTGGATAAATGTAAAAGTTTCAAGTAATTACTTAGACAGCTTAGACAGCTAGAAAATATGTGGCAAACAAAGTAACGAGAAAATGTATTAGTTTTCTAAAAAAGGAGCAATCATTTTTGTAATGCAATACGAATAAAAATCTCATTTTGCAATACGAAATTAAGGTCGTGTCGTTAATGGTTTATTTATTCGAACAATTCAAAATGAATACGAAAGAAAAGAGTTTTCTCAGAAGAAGATGTGTAATATTAACAATCGAATAGAAATGACTTATTTTTACCTTTATCATAAAACTGTCAATTACGTTGCACAAGAATTTCGTAATGTGAAGGAAGTGATAAACTGGTTCCAGCTGTTTGAACAACACTTTTTGGGACGTTTTGTCTTTATCCCATTGATTAAAAAGTCCGATTTTATTAAGATTTGGCGAGAGCATTAACATGACCAGTACCTTGCTACATGCAAAATGGCGACTTCTTACCTTTATCATTTCTCTTGTTTTTAACGAACTTTAATAATCCTGAAAGTGCTTTAGATTTCCTGGAAGACCAAACCGATTTTTTTCAAAATACTGCAGAAAATACTTCATTTGGGTATAAAAATCAGTACTCAGAAAACCAAATACAGCATCCAACAGAAAAGAGGTAAATTTGAAATCGCTGTACCGCTTACGAGGCCCGTAGTACAGAACACCATGCCCCTAATGTAAACACATGATTTATTGTACACGGATAGCTCATATTAGAATCGACATTTTAACGCTTAACAACAACCTCCTATGGTAGGTATTGTTTCGCATGAAAAGCATGAAATAGGTCGAAAAACATGATTTATAAAGGGCATGTTTTTGACGTATAACAATGGGGATGCATATTTTAATACTTCTAGCACTCCTTCGAAAACAGTTTTTCTGCACAATTCAAATACTACAAAAACAACAACAACACGTAAATTGAGACGGATAAAGATTCATGCACGTTGCTGGGGTGGAGGGGTAATAAGATCTTCAAAAATCTTATTAATCCATGTTCTTTTGGGGATAAATTCACTTGAATATTATTACGATTTGACGCCATTAATATTTAATTTCCCCTAAATGTTGAAGGCCAGCTAGTTGCTTGCAAGAAATGGTAAAACTTTATATTTGAGAAACCCTACAATTGAGTGAGAGACGACCAAAATCATTTCAGGATCTTCAGAAGGTATGCTGGAGTTTTCGAATTCCTCTTCTTTGAAAATAATAGAAAAATGGTAAATACAGCGCAGGCGGTTGACGTTTAACTAAAGAGACAAACAATTTAGTTTGGCCTAAAACATTTTAGAATATATATTTCAGAAAAAACAATTCTTTATTTTGATGCAATTCTCTCTTGCAACTTTTAAGTAAACATCAATACGTCAGAAGGGAATCACGAGAAACATAGGAGGCGTACCCACAATGCCGTGTTCGAAGGAAGAAGGTGGTTCATATTCCTCTTCTGACATCCTGCGAGGAAAAACAGCTTTGATGTTGGAGTAGGTTTAACGATTAGAAATTTAACGATAAGTCGGCAAAAGTCACGACTTTTTATCGAAACAACCACTTTTATTATTGAAGCAGTCTAGACATTTTTACAAAAGTGTTCGTTTTTATAGGAGTTACTATTGATAAAGTTGAAACCTTTAGATATCTTGGTGACGAAATAGAACATGAAAAGCCATCAGCAGGAAATGCTGAACTGAACCTTAGAATTTTGTCTTTTTGAGGGTTTTATGGAGCCTAAGCCACTCTCTACCAAAATTAACAAAGAATCATTAAAAATGAGTTAAAGTTTAATGCATCTGAGTAACTGAGTACGTGTGTAAAAAATTAAAATTTTTGAAAGAAAAGTATAACCGATCCTGGAAAATCAATATTTTGCTTTTTGTGCACCTATCAACGTCTACAATACCTTATAATGTTAAGTTGTTTGAAGCGAGAAGTAAATCACTCTATGAAAAAGTGTACGAGATTTTCTGTTTTGAACAGTAGGATTTCTAAGAGATTTTCGAAGAAACAATTCTGTTGAAGGTGTAAAAGATATCTACAAAGTGATTTCTCCTCGATTTAGTGTCACAATTAGGCGAAAATCTATGGAAAAAAGTAGGTCATTCGCCGTTTCTCCTCCCGTGACACATTTTATAAACTCAGGTATTATAAAAATATGATCTAATATATAGTATCACGGTTTGAGAACCATTCTGCGCGCGCGAATAGCAATATATTCGATTTTTTTCCACGAAGATTAATAGATAGTCCAAATAAATTGTTAAAATATTACGAGTTTTCAATCATTGTTTAAAAATTGAAAATTTGTTCAACTAATGATTCGATCACAATCACGGATATTTTCGATGATTTCTTAAATTTATTCAGATTATATCATAACTTAAAAATGTTATTCATTTAATGAACTTTGATGAAACCGTAATAAGAAGGTATATTGCTATTAAATGAGTTTATAGTGTAGTTAACTAAACGGAAAAATAGGATCCGAAAATGGCCATAGCAACAAAGTTTTAAGTAGACCATGCTTGACCTACTGCCATGCTTGATATACTAATCAAACTTAGACTTCGAAAAGAGTCAGTAGGACAATCACTAAATCAATCCTTATTGCTCCAATATATTGAATGTGAAGAAGTTACCAAGGAGGTACCTCAAAGCTATTTTAACCGTTTGATTGATTAGAAATTACAACATCGGAAAGCTGATTGACTCAATTTAAAATTTCATAAATTGATGTTTTGTTAAGATAGAAAAAATGAAGAAAATATTTTCTAAAGAACCAATTAGAATCTTGATGCTGCAATCTTGAATCAATGGAATAGTTGTTCTAGCCATATGTTGACAACTATTTCTAATGTTCCAACATTTTGTAAAGAACCATCTGGTCCAATGACTTTATTCAAAGTTTTAGAGTTGAAAAAGAAGTTACTACCTCTTGACGAAATATCCTTAGCATCAGATTCCATTTTATGAATAAGTTAGTGACCATATTGTACTGGAGGTATATTCCCACATTCCTATAAAGGACAGAAATGAGAGATTTGTTTCTGAAAGTCATGGACTACTCCACGCATACGTGAGAAATACGTGAGAAACAAAGTTAGTGGTATGATTTCGGCTATTTTAGCTGTTTGATTGTTTAGAAATTACAGCATCAGAAAGCTTATTGGTTCAATTCAAAATTTGACGATTTGATATTTTGTTAAAATCCAAATTGAAGAACATTTCTACATGAATCGATCAGAGTCTTGATGTAATATCCAACCAATCAGGAGATTGAATGAGCTATAATTTGGCGACAATCACTTAACGCCAATTGGTTGATATTCGAGAACAATAAGACTGCACATCAGTTATGTCAACCAACAGTGGCAGATCTGGAGAATCTTCCGTCTCATCTTCATAAAGACACTCATTTTTGATGAGAGCAATTTTTGGGGGCTGTTTTTTTAACATTTAAGACTACGTTGGCCTTATAAATTGTTAAACTGGGTTTAAGGTGAGGGCAAACACTTTGAAAAAAAGATCTTGATGCATGTGTTTCCAAGCTTTCAATTTCCAGATTTTTAATTTTCAAATTTTCCACAGTTTTTTACACTCAGAAATTTGGCCAGATCCACCACTGAACCAATGCTATAGCAAAGAATTGAATATTCAAGATGTTTCATTATATAAGTGCAGGTTTCCTATATTCCGATATTTGCCTCTTTTTCTTCTGATATTTTGGCGAAATATTTTTGCACTTATATAATGAAACATCTTGAATATTCAATTCTTTACTATAGCATTGGTTCAGTGGTGGATCTAGCCAAATTTCAGAAGCAACCTAGATTATTGCTAAAAAGAGGTGTCAAATATCGAAAATTGGGTAAAAAATAAAGCTGTTGTCTTAATAGAAAAAACCCGAAAATATCGGATATTTTCGGGTTTTTTCTATTAAGACAACAGCTTTATTTTTTACCGATATTTCGATATTTGACACCTCTCTTTAGCTATAATCTAGGTTGCTTCTGAAATATATTCTCACCTACGCTGGAAATCTGCTAACCTTAATGATTGTCCTGGTCGCATCGTGAATACAAAACCTACCCTTTCATCATTTTTTAAAGTTATGCCTAAACCGATTAACCCTAAACGTACTGGGCTTTTTGACGGTTTTTTTTTGACAATTCCTCGGGTATCTGAATATAATGATTATTATGAGTGCGAATACGCCTGGGTCACTGACGTATTTATGACTCAGGGGGTAAAAGTATTATTACGTCGTAAATAAAAATTAACTCATCAGTTACAAGCGTAGCGGCACAACTACACTCTTAACCCTAGACTAGTCCAGGTGACTAGGCAAAACTAGTCCATCCTCTCGACTAGTTTTTTTTAGCCAGGATGACTAGGTATTATAATCTACTACCGCATATAACTGGCCATCCAAAACCTGAAACTGTGTGACGTCAGCCTGACTTACA
This sequence comes from Nanomia bijuga, assembly GCA_032273505.1. Taxonomy (NCBI): domain Eukaryota; kingdom Metazoa; phylum Cnidaria; class Hydrozoa; order Siphonophorae; family Agalmatidae; genus Nanomia; species Nanomia bijuga. The sequence goes on from JAUKPT010004692.1 coordinate 7,679, forward strand.
ACACACAATGCGCACATTTCAAAATCTATCGAAATTCTGCTCACACCAAAAAATCTGAAAAATGCGGATGAAATGAAATTGCGTAAAACCATTATCAGAAGATAACGGTCATCTATCGGTTTGAATGTTTTGAGATTAAGATGCTGACGTCATGAAAAAAACATTTTTATGATTTTGTCATGATATATCCAGCCGCAAAGTGTAGGTTTACTGTCAACTATATCGTAGAAGGTTGTCTTAAAGAGAGCGATTTCTTATATGCTCATTATCGAATCCGCACGCATTTGGTCTGTATCAAGTTGATTCCAATTATCAACTTTGCGGTAGTATCCATCTCTGAAACATTTAAGGGATATCATAGTGCCTTTTTTATTGCGCATTCGTTTTCCTTTTTTATATTCTTTATTAAGGAAAAGAAAAAAAATAGATACAAAAACGACCAAATAATAGAAAGTTTCCGAGATCAAGTCCATGCACATTCGTGTATTTGTGCACAAAACAAAGCAATCTAGCAGAAAGAAAAGCCAGGTTTCATCAAAATTTAATAGCGGATATTCACTAACCTCCTATTGTTGTGTTATAAAATAGAATATTACTACTATAAAAACTTATTGATTGTTGTTAACACTATTTAATAATAACATTCTATTTTATAACACAACAATAGGAGATTAAGCTAATGCTAAATACCCCGGACAAACATTGGAAAAACGTCTCATTAGTTTGCTTATTTATCGGGGAAAAGTTAGCTATTGGAATATATTCCGAATTCTATTGTTTTTTCTACGTTTTCTGCAGAAATACTGCCAGAACTTTTGAAACGGACTACTATACTCATTGTGTGTTCAATGCGTTACAGATTCTGGCCAGGGTGAACAATCACAAATTCTATCTCAGCATTAAATAATCAAATGAATTTTGAAAAGCGCAGCATGGAAATCATTTGAAGCCTGATGAAAGACAGTAAAAGGTTGTCTTACAGATTGCTTATTTTATATGTTTTAACTTAGTCGTCCGGAAAATCCCATCCGGGGAGTTGATCCGGCTTCAAAATATAACAAGAGAGTAAATTACTGTTATATTTATAATGTTTTATGCATTTTATAGTAGAATCCCTAAGTTCCATGCCCCGTTCACCCTAGCTTAATGTTTGCTTGTTCAAATTGCTGACCTCTTAGCGAAGTTCAATCAAGTCGCATAAAGCGAAGTGCTTGTGATACTGTTTCGCGTACAACATCTTTTACTTTTCCAGTTACCCACAGCATCCATCTCTTAGCTCGAAATTTCAAACGCTAGTATAAACGAATTAACGTCTACGCAAAAATGTGAATTTCATTGTTTGCGCAACATATTTGTTTACGACGATATAGAGATATCTCTGCGTAAAATCTCATTCGGGAAAAAAGGGAGTTTCTCCTATCGAAAAATATTGCTTACTCTGCTACAAAGATTTTGTTCCTCAAGAAAAACATATTTTTCTTTATCTTCTCTTCTTCTACTTTTACCTCTTCTTTTTTAGCGAAAGACGTCAAACTTCCCAGTATAGATAATATGATAGTTTGCTTACATTAGCTAAAGTAAACAAAACTCGGTAAAAAATATATTAATTCGAATGACGGCATTTAATCAAAGAACATTCTAAAAATGGACAGAAAGTTAGATGTTTATAGAGAGAAATGATAAAAGTAAATGTTGAAAAAGAATGTCAGGAGAAAAAGAAACATTTGTTTTGGGGTGTTTCGATGAAGTTTACTTTATAACTTTAACGCTCAGACGTTTATTTGTCAACATCAGCACGAAAACTGAAAACAAAATGTAAATTCTAATGTTTTTTTTTTTGAAAGAGCAACATTGACTGTCTATACGTGAGCTTGATCACGTTTTTGTCACGTTATAGCAATTAGGGCCCAGTTGTTGAAAGCATGTTTAAAGCTGTGAAGCACTGTTTAAGTCTATTGTATTTGATTCGATACAATATAAATATCTCGCGTTAAACAGCGTTTAAGCTAAATAACGTTCGAAAAACCGGGCCCAGAATAAACTAGTCTCTCGTATGTAAGCTGAAAAGTCTTTTTAGCACTATAGGAGAGGAGGGGGAGCAAGAACTTTATTCCAAGAAAAAACATCCAAAGTTTTCACGTGAGACGTACAAAGACGCCGTCAATTTAGTAAAATCTAAGAAAAAAGTTCTGACGTCATCAGAAAATCGTAAAAATGCTTATTAACATCACTCGCTTGAAAGAACTATCAGATACAAGGGTCAACCATTTTCTTACGTTGTGTAGAAGAGCAGTTTAGCTATTTTATGACAATTTTTTTCAATTTAACAACAAATAAAAGTGTCTGAAAACACGATATATACGTCAGTAGCTATAACTTCTGATCTTGCGATATCTATGAGGTCAGCATTTAGACTTGTCCAAAAATGTCCTTAATTTTAGAATCACTCCAAACTTTGTTAGTATATTAAGAATATTAAGAATATTAAGACGAAGCACCTTAAACATTTGCATGTTTATACTCCAAGTGAGTAATGGCGCTCTGGCTCCATTATATTTCCCGACCTTTGATGTAAACAATTCTAATCAACAACAAAATCACATGTCATAAATTTCTTGACTGATATATTATACAAATATTTCAATGAGCCTCTGCTTTCAGAGCGTTTCAATTTAGAATCACCAAACGATGTTTCTTTTTCATAGGCGGTCAACTCATTTCAAACACAGAACTGTTGTTTGTCGATAAGTTGTGATGAGTTTGTGGCTTTTTGATCAGTATGAATGGAAAAAGATTCATGGGATTTGAACAAAATTCCATTTTTGTCGGTTTCCTCTATGGGAAAGTAGCAATTATAGAATTTGAAATTTGTTTTTCCTGTTGTGTGTTCAAGAAAATTGCGCGTTTGTTATTGTTTAGTTTAGTTTGTTTTTTTGAACATTTGAAAAAATTCAGCAAATTTATTTTTGCGTCAAGCAAGCAATCACTTTTTGTAACTCAGTCGGGTCAAAAACTCGCATGTCATCAAAGGAACCTTTGTAGCAAATCAATACTTAACAAATCAGTAAGGTAATATTTAAAATCTTGCCACTAAAATCTGAAAGTCGTCAAAATCTGCTTACAGGAAGATAAATAAATTCAACGAAAATCTTCACACAAATACTTAAAATTCAATGATGTCTCCTACAATCCAGCTGACAGAAAAGTTTGGTGATGGTAGTGGTAATAACAGCAGATAGTTTTCATAC
>JAUKPT010004694.1:0-10925 GCA_032273505.1 Nanomia bijuga
AAATCAAAAATGGTAAAAACGCTTCTTTATGAACTAATCAGTTTCTGTATGATCTAATCTTCATCCAATCAATCGGCTGAATTAGCCATAATTTGGCTAGTAGACAAACGTTAAGTTTCTTTGTTTTTTTCATACTTTTTGTTTTATTTAATAATAATATAATAATATGATATAATTATTTTCTATTTTTTCACTAAATCTCTGTCAGCCATGGTGCAGTAGGACTGTGAATAAGTTATGTTCAATTATCTCAAGGCTTTGATATTCACGGAGAGATGTTTTTTCTGAAATTACTTTCCTGTATGTCGTTTAAATGTAAAGAAAGCAGTGGGCATGTGTTCATGTTTATTCAAAATGGGTTTGAATGAGGCCAAAGATATTTCATTAAATAAACGTAATTTGATTGAAACTAAAATATGACATTATAGAATATTCCGTTGTCACACAGACAATCCTTGTTAAGCACATTTTTCAAAAAACTTACTATACTAAGCATCCGGAAAAAAATGTATATACTATCTTTTCACTCTTTATATGCATGAACATAATCATGTCAAATTATATCGTTAAAAAACAACTGATTCTCCATTCTAATTCTAATCTCCTTTAATAAAGTTTTTTGAATTTAAATATCGCCAAGATACATTTCACTAAAAAAAGCAAATAATTTGCACGCGTTTTTGAAAAATGCACAATGGAATTTATAAGGACAACAGTATTGCACGCATAAACGATTTCTTTGATTGAGCTTACAAAATGTTTGGCGATTAAATAAGAATCGCGTGCGTCAACAATTAGATTTTATATTTTGCATAAATTATGAAAGCTACAATATTGTGAAAGGATGGTAGATATATTTTTTCTGGATGCCCTGCATATGAATCAATCCTAGGATAAAAGAGTAAAGTACAAAGGAATGACACTTAAAGCTTTATTTCAAACTGATTTACTCTTTCTACCTAAGTAGTAGAAAGCTATTTTGCGAGGGGAAAACATGTTCTAAACTTCTGTCAAAAATGCTTGGGATTTTGAAAATTTATTTTCGAGATTTTGGGATTTCTTTCGGGATTTTGAATTTTTTATGGGATTTTTATGGGGATTTTTATCAAAGTGTCAAAGATCTTTTCCATCTGTTTGCCCCTCGCTATTATGTATGTTTTGCATTTTCTTAACAGATTATGCTTTATCCCCCAATCCCTTAACATACATTTCCTGTTAAAAAAAACCTGGTTGAGAAGGTCCTTTACTTCTTCTGTTTTAACGTTTCATCTCGTTTCATTCGAATGAAACAAAGTTTAACTCATTCAATTTTGCTAGAATATATTCTTCCTGGAATTCAAACTAAAAGAATAAACTTATCTTAGAGATTAAGCCATAAAGAAACACTAGTGGGTTCCGGTCGGTCTGTTGAAATTTTCAATTTTTACTTTTACTTTCACAAACAATTTACCTAAATTCGGTAGGATTCATTGAACGAACATTTCACCGTAAAGATAGACAATAACATGGAGTGATTGATATCACCTCTGCAGCTAATACTCCATATCGCTGTTATTCTATTTATTACCACTACAGGGCCAACTCCATCATTCGAAGGACCCCAACACATCATAGGGGGATCAACCCTATCTCCTCTCGATCTCACGTTGATCCTAATTATATAAATCGCTAATTCATCGATAATAGAACTTAAATAAGGAAAAGCATTTTAATACCTCGGTAGGTCATTACCCATATTGTCGCATTAAACTAATTACAGTCCCTAATTAAGTGTTAATCGATTAAAGAAAGATTTAGATTTAGTTGCTCAGCAGGAGGTACAGCGTTCTTAGAGCATTAAAGTTGATTAACCCGTTGGGATAACTTTTATCGTGCTGTTGAAAACCTGTTTATTTCTGCATATATCTCAGCGATATTCATACATCTCAGTTGTTTAATGTATTATAAACAGTAAACATCATTTTTGTAGTTTATCTGTGAATTGTGTTGGCAGATGTATGAGCCAAAATTAAACCAGTGCAAGTTAGTTGTTTTACAGAACAGTTGTTCTTCGATATTTCATCACGAACGTCTTGGTAAGCTATTTATTTATTACTAATGAAATAAAAAATTCTATCGTCAAAGCAATATATTTTGATTAGTTTTGATATGAATTAACTGCTGATGAAACTTGTAATCTCAGATTATCATAGAAACTCTGTGCTTGTGTAAACAGGCATGATGAATTGCAGAATCTTGCAACACAACGCAGATTTTTTTTTGCAATGGATCATTGTTCTTCTAGCCTTGATTTCCAACGAGGGACCATAAGCATATGACGTCCAGTGATTTTGGCCAATTTTTGGCCCCCCATCCCCCTTATCCAGTAAACGGTGGAGTTGAATGTACCAGGATAACAGGAACATCATCATTTTCGGTGAACCCCCACCCCCCTTTGTTGGATGTAATATTTCCATGGCCCCCTATGGATTTCTATGATTTTCTGCGATTTATTTTCCAATTATTCAAAAAACTAACTATTTGCAAATACTGTTTAAGATGATAGAATGATCAATCGAAAAATATACCGGGTGTGTCAAAAAATACCGTATGGCTTTGACAGATTACACCATGCTTTGATAATCGATTTTCAAAAAACTTAAATTTCAATGTATGATTTTTTTTAAATCTGTCCATTGTTTCTTATGATAAGGCCATTTTTGTGAAAAATCACATGATGAAAATTGTCAAAAAATGAATGAAAACTGGGCATTGAATGTCTTACTCGTGAAATAGCACTATTTTTTTGGTTTTCTTTACAAACAGCACTTTACAATATTACTTCGGGTTTTGTTGGTTGAAATTATAACTTGAATAGTCAGGGTACATCTCAAATTGGTTATTCATTAAAGTCAGATAAATCAATTAATACTGACTTTTTAAAGAATATTCAGCATTTTTGCCGTTAACTATTAAGAACCACTGAGTAAAGAGGCCCTCGATGACTTTTTAAAGCATGCTTTGTCAAAACATAGGATAAAACGAATAATAGAAACAATAAAGGCTGATTGAATTTGATACCTAGTTTTTCACCATTTATTGACAATTTTCATCATGTGTTTTTTCACAAAAATAGGCTTATTTCAGCAATTAATGAACAGATCTTAAAAAATCATACACTAATTGTGTTATGAAAATCAATTATCAGATCATGGTGTAATCTGTTGTCAAAGCATTACGGTTTTTTTTTACTCACCCGGTACTAGATATGGTATACAATCATTGGTATGGTATATAATTTCTTTTCACCAGGGATAGATCTCTGATGGGAATAGATTAAGACCTGTTGAACTCTCCGTGAGTTCCACTCCGGTGGCTATCCGGTGAGAAAATCTCTCAAAAATCACCACCCCTCAATTCTGAACCGAATGTTTAAACCCCGGTCAAATTTTGAAATAAAGTTTATATTCAAAGTCATTTTATACAATTTACCTCGGTGACTATTTATGAATTCGAAAAAAGAAATCCCTCCCCGGTCAGATATTTCTTCACCCCGTTCAAAATTCTAGCCCAAGTTATAATCCCGGTGAACTTTAGGAGTTTACATTGCGGCACTAAGACGCACTAAGGGGGTTGTTGAACTATATCCTGTTCTTTAAATAAAAATGATCTAACAAAATCCTAATTATTATTTGTTGCACTGATGAATGACAAAATTATTTGAAATGTATATGTGCATCATGAAAAACACATTATAACGTTCAAAAGACTGGTTTTGATTACATTACTTATTTCCGAAAACTCTTAGAACACTAACTTACTGAATGCACAAGTCCTGGACTCTCAGGATGCAATAGACACAACAAATTCTAGTTTCTCTGTTATATGTTAATAATGGAAAGAAAAAAAAGATTATATCAATTTTGATTGACGTCATAGAAGGATTTCTATCTAAATATGTTCTTATTTAGATAACTATATTAGAGTCGATTTATATAAGCTAGTAAATCATTTATGGCTAGAAAACAGATATTTCCATTTTTTGAAGAGAGGAAAACAGAATGTATGTATTGTAATGTTTCAATTTTCAATAGCTTATAGCTGCAGGGAAATTTAGCAAACTTTATATTACATTAAAACACTCATTTTGTTTCATGAAAAATACCAATAAGTCTACGATTTTTTTTTTTTTTGTGTTAAATTTAGAGTGCTTTAATGCATAAATGAAACTATATGCTTCTGGATTCTTCTATACATATATACATCTGCTTCGTTTGTAGTAGGAGGTTTTTGAATTTTCTTAGTATGCTGCATGTCATCATACAATGTATATTTTCTGGGATACAGGTATTAAGCTTTTAGTACCAAGTTCTTATATTGCTGTTTGCTAAACTTAAGCGAATTCTAATTCTTTAGTTCTTACCATCTGCACTCAATGGTGCAACAGCCAGGGGATAGGGAAGGCAGCTTCGCCCCCAGTCAGGTAATAAATCTTAAAGATGAGGGCAAAATAAGCTTTTTTCGTGAAAAATTAATTGCTCAGAAAAGCTAAAATGACCATTTTAGAGAATTTCTAATAGCAGTGGCGAATCTGGTCCCTGTCTAAGTATCTTCAAAATTTGGCACACGACTGGCCATAGATGGCTTAAGGTGGGTCTCTAATGTGAATCTGGGTGATAGAAGCATTAAAAAGGCTCAGAAACTCATATTTCGTGAAAATTATTCTCTCTAAAATAAGTGTCTTCATAAATACACTGCCAATGAGAAGCTATAATTTTCTTCGCCGGTGGGTGACAGTCTAAACAAGCATCAATAATTGACTGACCATACCTAAGAATATTCATAAGTTGCGTCAATGGATTACGAAAAGTGCATTTAAACCTCGTTTCTTCAATAAGAACTACGGGCTGAATTCATACTCAAAAATGGGTAAAATTGAACGAGGAGAGAACAAAAACTTTGGGTTGTTATCGGATCCTGAATAACGAACGACTCACTTGCTTACTCCAAACTGATCAAACAGGAACTTTTCTTGTTTGACAGTGTCAGGTAGACGTCAGAAAGTTCATTGATGTACTCTATGTGTAGCGCTTCTATTCACTCGCTATCATTAATGCGTATAATGTTAATTGTAAACAATATTACCAAGACCCTGCAGCCCACACATAGGTGTTCTTCTTAATTAACAACCAGATTTAAAATGAAATGTTTTGTTTAAAATGATGTGTTTAGTTTAATTTATAAACACACATTGTCTGAAGGAGGCTCTTTTAATTTATATCGAAAAATATATGTTGGCGCTCTTTCTTTTAAGAGCATATATTTTAGTTTTTTTGATTTGAGTATTGTGGTTTCTAACGCACATTTTAAAACTTGAAGTTGCACGGAATAATGGAGAGTATTTTTGCAAGCTGGTAAGTTCATCTCTTATATATACTTTATTTCGATAAAACTACTTCCTATATGTTCAATTTCCGGCCCTATAGATTTATTTTGATAACTAGTTAATGGAAAGATCTGTCTGATAACAAACATCTTAACTTATTGAACAACAAACGCTGTTTGAGATCTATAGAAATAGTATACACACGTTATCCGGGTATTTAATCCGATAAAGACCGATCGGAACAGTATGATAATGCGATATCCAACCACTCCATACTACAGCACCACATTATTTCCTGATCTCTGTAATAAAAGCAGGCGGTAAAGAATTAATTAAGCATCGTAAGAAAATTCAAAATCAGTTGATTTCAGTCTACTTTCTGATCAAATGGATGCTTTGGTGTTATTTTAAACTATTTTCGCGTAAGTCTATTTTTCAATGTTGAGTCATAGAGCCGAATCTGCAGGGGTGCTTTATGAAATAGATTCGAGCTTAGATTCTTTATGTTTTGATTATTGATTGATGCTGATTTATTTTGAATAATGAAATGTCAGATATATATTGCTTATCATCAACGAATGTACTTCGTCTAAACTGCAAATCGTTTTCAACAAGTAAATTTCAAACTTTTTCAACTTTACAGCTCACAACTTCAAAGCAGATTCTCAAAACATTTATTTTATCTCCTAAGGGGGGCTTTCATTTTTTACAAAGAGTGTGATATGAGAGGTACGCAAATATTTTGACACTTTTTTTTTGAGAGGGGGGTATGAATTTTTTTCTGGATATAATTTTTTCTTTTTCATTGCCATTGGTAGTATTCTGCAAAATATTTGTAAAGATTTTTTTTTTGCTGAAGGGATGATTAGTTTCTTCAGAGTTGGAATAAGCATTTTCAGAATCAGAATCTTCATGATGTGATTTTCAATCAATCAAATGGCAATTTTACCTATACTTAGATAAACCCCAGATATAGATAAAGACCTATCATGCAACCTATCATACCACCCCAACAAAAAAACTAATGCTATCTGACTGAAGCCTCCTTTTGGCACTCTACCCTGCAGGGAAGAAATCACCAGGGTGCAAGTCTAGGCTGTCTCTACTTTTTCTGAAAAAATCCTATACTCAACTATTTCATTTTAGTAATTCGATAACTCCATTTTTTTTTAAATTCAAATCCAAAAAATTCTGCATCCTGAACCATTCAGTGATGAATTTCTTTTTACAAATAATGAACTGCGACTTTTCTTTTGAAAAATATAGTAAATGAAGTTGTTTACAAATTAAACCGAAAATGAGTAAACAGCAGAGATACGGTATTCACTAGCAAGCACAATTAAATACCACAACAAAAAAATCTCAACAATATTATGGAGCAATTGAATATCTGACAATTTGTTTCAAATTTGTATAATGGTACAAAGAAACTGAAGATGTAAGTTTTTAAGCTCCTATTTATCTGAAAAATCTTTAATCACGATGGAATTGGTTAAACATGGAACGCTATTTCTCTAGTTAGTTTATGAGTTGAGAAAGAGATGCTTTTGGCTCTATTTTAGACAAAATATATATGCACCTGTATTTTTACTTTGACATTATGTTATTGCATTTAAGGTAGAAGTTATTTACCGGAACCCTCCAGGTATGTAAAACGCTATTTACCTGAATAGTTCTGATATGCAGAACGTTATATATGTCTGAAGTATGATGAAAAATTCCTACTGAAATAAGTCTGAGGACTTCAGACATATATAACGTTTTGCATATCAGAACAATTCAGGTAAATAGCGTTTTACATACCTGGAGGGTTCGTTGCGACTTTATTCCTGCGAGCTTTCACATATTAACTTAGCTGGTAATTTAACATAAACATCAATTGAACAGGTTAATGGCTGTGAACCCTTTCAGTCCCAGAACCATAGGAAAATAAAATACAGTTCTCTCTTACTTTTGAAAATAAATCAGGCGCCACAATTTTTTAAGATATGGTTTAAGTGACAACACTTTCTATTTAATTTCAAAAATGTCATTAACCATTATCAACATATGGACAGTCTCGCCTGGGTACCCGCCAGGCAGGTACCGGTGACTGGAAGACGTAACATCACTGTTATGAACGCAAACCTTGAATAGGGTAATTAAACTTGACATTATCATCAATCTTGGCTGATCAAAAAGAAAGACCCTAAAAACGTGAGATCTAGACCGAGTGTGAGTAAACTATGTTTATTGTAGTAAATCGAACTGCCAATACCTGTTTCAATCAAAAGGAGGTTACTAAACATTCAAGTGCTAATTGCTTTATATTGCAGATGGAATGTTATGATTGAAAATTGCTATCTTTGAGAGGTTTTTTCAATCAAGATGGCTTAATTTATGAAGTTAAAAAATTATTTTATTAATTAATTTTATTTGAACATTAACTTTTGACATGATATATATCTAATTATTAATCGATCAAAAAAATATTAATTCATTTATTTAGAATTTCAATCGATTTCGGTAAAGGTTAGCCGTATAAACGACAAAAAACTACGTAAAAAGAACTATATGATCATAATGGTGTGTTTTAAGGTTTCCAAAACTTACCAATGATTTCCTTAAATAACCTTTTTTAGGTTGGGGGCATTTTTACACCTCTCGTATTTGATTATTGTAAAAAAATGAGGTGGGCCGAATTTTAATCGCATCAAATTTTGTTTTACACATTTACTGAAAAAATTAGGACAATCAAATATCAGCCATCCAAAGTTAGAGGGGGTTGTCGAAGGCCAGTACTGTAATTTTCACATATTTTAAATGGACCATTTGCGAGATTTGAAGCAAGTTAAAATCATTTCAAATGCTTTATTTATGCTACTTTGGTTTGTTAGAAGTGTTGATGAGTATCTGTGGACAACAAATTAGCAAAAATCAGGAAAAATTATAAGAAATTGCCAATTCTGATGACTTTATCCAAAATTATGCTGCATTCAGTAAAAAATCTCTTGACCGTAAGCAATTTTGAAGATCGGGGTTTAGGTTAATAGAGTCTACATACAAAAGTTTATAACAATAGGGTTATGATTAAGGATATAAAGCCTTAACGTAACTCAAAACGCCGAACCTAAATTGGGTTAAGTAAAACCTGACTGATAGAAAATTGAATAAGCTAAGTTTTTTTTCTTACTAAAATTACCGAATCTTTTCAGGTTCTAACTAACTTTAATTGGTTGCCGAAATTTAAAAAATGTCTAAATTAGGCTTGCATGTGGAGATTTCCTTCGTTATATTCTTTACAAATGTAATCGTTATAAAAATTTATGATAGCACCTTTTTGGTAACCAAGGGGTAGTGTTTTTAAAAGTTTTTTTATCGTTCTAAGGTAAAATTGGGGTGCAATAATAAAAATGGTGTTTAGTTATTGCACCTTTTTATAGTTGAAATGAATTTTGTTATTACTTACTATGAGATGACTATAATAAGATTTGGAGAAAGTTTTATCAAAAGTGTATTTAATAATTTATCGAGGCGAAGCCATGTTTTTTGCACCATCTCTGTCATCCATCTCATTAAAAAATTCATTTTTAACTTTTAACCAATCAGAAGGTCCCTTTCGAAAATGTCAATACAAATGTAGGAAAACGTGAAAGGAGGATTAATTGTTTGAAAAATCAGAGCAAAAGCTCTTGTATGTTTTGTTTTGAAAAAATATCTACTTTATTATAATCTGTTTCAGATTATGTGAGACTTATGACGAAAGTGTTTTTCATCCGGTTTTCGGGAAATGAAAGAAGCTATAAGAAAAAAGATCAAAGAAAAAAAATCGAAAAAATGAGAAGGAAGAAGTCGAAAAATGAAGAAGAAAATCAGCAGCTATAAGAAGTAAGGGTCCGAGATCGCTAAATCGGTATCGGTTCGAAAGCCCTATCTTTCCTGTGTCTATTGATTATTTACATTTGCCAGAGGGATCAATATTTCAAGAGATATAACCCTTTTTGTAACACCCTCCTACTTTTCTCATAAGGTAAAAATCTGGGGGTTTTATTAAAAATTTAATCACTAGAAAACTTTAATTTCTGCTTGAATTGATAATTAAGGATTATCCATAAATTGTATTAAATAGTACTTATTAATAAATTGTACTCAATTACTATTTTAAACATTCCTATCCCATAGTTTGTTTTTGTTTTGTTTTTGATAACATGACACCCTTATTTTTTCTTTTAGAGAAAAGTAGGGGGGGGGGTTATAAAAAGGGTCATATCTCTCTTTCTTCTCTGATCTTTTTTCTTATAGCTTCTTCTTTCATTTCCAGAAAATCGGGTGAAAAGCGGGTATAGGGTCAGTAATACTTGCATGTGCTATAACTTTTCTACTTGAATACCTTATTGCATTTTCAACAGGTTGACATACAGGAAACTTCAATATCATGTTAAAAAGTGAAGACTGATGCTCTCATTTTCGAACGAATTGATGAAATCAATTCATTTCTTCACTAAAGTAAAGATCAATATGTTCTTTATATGGCCAAAAAGTAAAAAAAATAAAAAATCGAAAATTAGATCCCCTGGGAGGCATGCCAGGAAAAATACCAATAAAAACGCTTGGAAGGTGTTGAAAAGTACAGAAATACATTTCAGACTGCCATAATGTGTAATATCAAGCATTTAAATGGACTTAAAACAAATCATTTTTGGTCCAAAAATCACCTAAAACAGAGGGAAAATTACTATTTTGCACAATATATCAAGATAAAGGAGACAAACATGACTAAAAGAAAATCAAAAGAATTACATTTATACATTGGAAACAGAGTGTTACACAAATTTGAGAAATATATTTGTTAATGGGGTCTTTAGGGGTAAAAAAGGGGGTCAAAATGGTCAAAATGTGTTCTAGAAAAATGAATCATACAAAGGAAGTCCCAGGGAATTCAGAGTAATAGAAGGATAATTCTGAGGTGTGAGTATTGACAGTAACGGGTAGACAAATACAGTTAGTAGAACATGGGGAGAATGTATCAGGTCCACAAGCCATTGATAAATGCACCCTGTATAATTCAAACAATGTTTTTTAAATCATACTTTTTCTAAATTCTTTGAAAAATAAGTGGAATATCCGTATTCGTACTATCCAAAATAAGCACCCAAAACAAGCACCGAGAACAAGCACCCTTGTTCAACCTGAACAATTGTCAAATAGAAAAGGAAATATAAGGAAAGAAAATCGATGATTATTTTTTTGTGAAATAAGAGCTCCATAAACTTAGTATCAACTTTAATAAATAAAATTTAAGGGTTTAAAGGTCCACTGCGCGAGACACTTCCATCAACAATGAGTCAAAATGATTAAAAAGTCCACATCCCTCTTTTACTTTTAATATCAAATTGTTGAGAAACTCATGCATGGCAGGCTCGACTCTTTTTTGTCTTGATAAAAAATATGCTGTTTGTGTCTTCATTGATTAACAGAAGGCCTTCGATACTGTTGATCATAACATCTTACTTTCAAAACTTGAACATTATGGAATAAGAGGAGTGGCAAATGAATGGTTTAAATCATATCTGTCAAATAG
>JAUKPT010004697.1:0-10924 GCA_032273505.1 Nanomia bijuga
ATATCCTTAATATGACTCATTTAAAGAAAATGTCCCGAAAATAGCCATTTTACGTACACGTCTTTACGAACACGTCCAGTATTGGAGTAGACCAGACATGAACATTTTTACAAAGTTTCTGCATGGATAATATTTTTGATTAATGTTGACATCTTTCGTAAGATTTGGAATTTTTACACTTCTGAAAAGAGAAAAAGATGTTGAAAAATGATGAGAAAAGGAAATATTTACAATATTTAATGTCTGGAAATTCCTCATAAAATTTAATGACGTCTTCAAAATCATAAATATGGTTTGTCTGATGTTCTTGCAACGTAACTTTCAATCAAGACAACCCTTTTACTTAAATAACAAAGAAAAATGGATGTTTTAAACTAAAAATTATGATAAAGAAATATGTAGTTCTAGTATTTTTCGCTTGAACATTAGATCCTCGTAGCGCATTTAAAATAATAATTACAATAATAATTGATTCCCATATATATATATATACTTTATTCAAAAGAAGTTCTTTAAGAAATGATAGTTAATTTGATGATTCAGTTGAAATTTCCATGTAAAACAGTGGATCAGCATTATTTCGTATTTACAAATTTCACTAATTCTCAATATCAATTCCCCCTTATAATTTTATATATATATATTCTTCTTTGTACAGAAAATAATGCTTGAGTCACAAGGGTTACGTTCTCGCAGAGCATTTTAAGCAAGAGTTCCAATCAGTTTTGTTCAAAAAAAAAAGCTTAAGGAAATCAAATAGCTAATTTATACTTGATGAAATAAATAAAAAGATGCAAATAAATGTAGAAATCGCTTGACACAATTTTTAACAAAATAACTTTGACCAGGATGTCGAATATTTTTAGACCAGGAAGAAGATTTTTTGACAAAACCCCAACAGGAAACAAAATCAACAAAAAGCTTCACACAAATTCTCCCTCCTATCCAATTTATTTAATGTAGATTCAAATTCAATGATTTGTCCTGAAGTCCTGCAGACAGTGATAGTAGTAGTAATTACAGTAGAAATATGTCTGGTTTCTACGCATACTCTCCTCTATTATTCCAAACCCCCCGACTATTAATTCTAGTTTTTTCCAACCCAGACACACTGGAAATTTATCTTCTAAAATCTGCGCTCGCAGGAAGCAAATAACTTTTTGACACCATGTCTTAGCTGTACAAGGTTTGTTTCAATAGTTGACGACAAATGGAATATTTCAAAAACTTAATGAATTAACAAAGGGATTCTCAACAAATTATCGATGAAATTTACTGATTTATTGGTTGAAAATTATGTCATCACACTGGTTATTTAAGAAATGTCACAATGTCAAAATTTTGTAGTTTAGTCCTAACTTAAAATCACAAAACTAATTTCATACTGATCTCTATAGTGTCTATAATGTAGTATTTCATATTTTAAAAGAGTAGAAAAATGTTAAGGTATTGATTAGGAAAACCAAAAGTACTTGGGGGGGAGTGTTGTCTTGCTTGTTGTTTTATTTGGTCGGTGTAGGGACAGGCCTTAATTAACAAAAATAGGACAGTGTCCGTTTTCATGAAAAGGGGCCTGCCCCTGTCTTAAAAAGGGCACTATTTAAGGGTTTGTCCCAATACTTGAAGGGAAGGGTCAGATGCCCAGACCTAAATTAGGGCCTGGAGGAAAACCTCCTTAGAAACCCAAAAATGATTTAATGAACAAATCAGGTTCTTGATGTTGTAATTTTCAACCAATCAGTAAATTTTACAAATATGTTGTAGGCAACCCCTCTTCATCATCAAATTTACTATCATTAATGGAAAAATGAACTTAAAAACCAAATCAAATTATTTAGGAATGAAAATACTTAAAAAGTGAAATGATAACTAGAACGCATCAGATATTTGAAAAAAAAAATTCAAACGATTTATCATGTCAAAGGCCAATTAATCTTCATCAAGTATAATGCGTAGATCATTATCACTGTCCGTATCATCGTTTTCAGCAATGAGTTTCCTTTTTCGTCGATTTGTAGATTTTGGTGGTGGTTCTTGTAAAATAGGTCGATTTTCTCTTTCTTTCGCAAAAATGCGATCTAGAGGATCAACTGTTTTATTTTCAGTATCTTGTAGACATGCTGCTGCAGCTGCCGCAGAAACAGGAGATAACTTGGAATTCATTATTAATGATAATCTCTCAGCTGATGTTTGAACGTTTTGAGATATGTCATTTCGGAGATCTGTTAAATAATTTCGATTGTTTGCTTGGTTTTCGACAACATCAACTACATCAATAATTTCATCAGGAGGGGGTGGCAATTCAGCTTTAATATCACTTTCATTTGCTTGTATTTCAACAGACATCATTTTCTTGGGTGAGGAAGATGTGGTAGTAGTTACTTGATATGAGTTCTTTTCACTTTCAGTTTCTTTAGCATCACCAAAAATTGAAGGGAAATGTTGTATTCGAATATCTTCTTTTATAACTTTGATGCGGAACTCTAATTCACTCCGAACTTTTTGAAGACGAGCTATTTCTATTTGGTATTGTTTATCTGCTGCAGTCATATCCTAAAAACAATTTCATACTATTAACATAAAGACTTTAAGCGTAGACTTAAATCTTTTAAGCGTAGAAAGTTGTAACGCAGCTGGTAGTTTGGGGTGAGGCGATAGGCCCTCTCAAGCACAATCATGCAAAATCTGCATTACACGTAGTCGTCCCTGGTTTGTTTTCTTTTTTTCTTTTCCTTCTAGAAAACAACATGCATTCTGCGATGGCAAGAGATAAAACCATATGCAGAAGCTTCCTAGAGTATTACAACAACTACTTTTAAAAAAATAAAAATTAAGATAAAAAACATATACAATACACAATATTGGTTACATGGTAATTATAATTCAAGTCTCCGTCTGACCAAGTCCCCCTATCACTAATATCTTCCTTTCACTCCCCCCCCCATGGCACCAAATCCCCCCATGGCACCAAATCCCCCCAAGTAACACTCCTCACAATCTTAGTGACCCCATGAAAATCCTTATATAACAAGTAAAATTAGATGATGAAATAGGACATTTCTTCAACCTTAAAACCTATTACAGAAGAGGATTCGAGAAAAATGAACACACTTGAATTAATAGATTATAATTCTTTATTCAGAATGTGTACTACCATCAAATTTTACATGCCTTAAATGTTCGCCCCCCTTCCTAAAATCTTTAGTTCCCTTCCTTTAATTTATGCAGACGAAATTTGAAGATTTACCACAATCTCCCATTTGTTTAAGTTTTGATCCCAGTTTCTTTTTTACTTTTTTGTCTTACCAAAAATGGATAACCAAAACATTGACAATGACAACATATTATACATATTCAAGTCAGTAAAAATGGAGTTATTACCTGTTTTGAATTCTTTGCACATAAATTTGCACTATTTAAATTTCACTCCCTTAAATTTTTGGCTGAATACTGTTTTAAGCAATTCGCATGTGTAAAATAAGACAAATTGAATTAGGAAAAGTCAAGATATTCACCCAAACTAAATTTTGAACAGAAATTATTATTCAGCTCTATGACCAGCAGTACTGTTTAGAAATCATTTGGGCTATTATATGCAAATTTAGGAAAATCCAGTTTCATAACATTACTATCTATCATGATATGCAAAATTAGAAAAATCTAATGATTTAAACTGGAGAAAATGGCCAAAAACCCTACAATTGGGTCCATTTCCCCCAAATTTGGCCCCTAAGGCAAGCTTGATGCAACAAATCTAAGAATTTTAATGATTGTTTACTGAGAAAAACTAACAACAGACAGGCAGAAGGACAGAATTGGATGAATTTAATGGACCAAACTTGTATGTGGGTCCAAAAAGGATTAGAATTGTGAGGAAAAAATATTTGGGTGATAGAAATTTCAAGTCCCACCATCAATATTGAAGTCCCCCATAACATTTTGGGCCCCCCTTAGAGGTTTAAATACAGGTCGACTCCCCCCATTATAAATCACCATAAATGTTTTTACTCCCCCCAAGATGCTGGCAGAAACCATGGAATAGCTTTACTTCAACTTTTTAATTTCTTATATTGTTTGGTCTATTGTACTTAGAACTTAATGCCTTTGAGTTTACTTACTTACTTTGGCCAAACTGTAAATTTATGTTCGATATAACTTTGATGAAAAAAAATCATACCTGTATATATTTTACAGCAACTGTAAGGATGCTAACATTCGATGCTTTCACCATATCCCTTAACTTAGGTAGATTGCATTTTAATTTTTGGAAATAATTTTTCATATCTGCACGTCTAAGAAAAAGGGATAAAATAATTAATTACAAAAATAAAAAAAATTATCTTGAGACAACAGTGAACATTCTGTCCGGAAGCATGAATAAGCTTTTTGCCAAACAGAAAAACAGGGCAGAAATAAGGTCAATTATAGGCCCCAAAAACTGACACCAACATTTCCTGACCAATTCCTAACCTTTACAGACTTGAAACGACCAGTATGTGTTTGGAAAATCAAGCCAGTATTGGGTTAAAAAATATTTTCATAAGACTTAATTCGGGTCACATAATAATTTTAAAAAAAATTCATAAAAACGATTTCAAATAAATTTAAAAAAAAAATTCAAAAATGTAAATAAAAAACAAAAAATCCCAACCTGTTCAGACTTCAAAATTCTGACCAAAAATGACTCATTCTGACCGGTCCATGTTGGTAAAATTTGGTCTGTTGTTTGTGGGGGGGCTAATAATTAACAAATTTTAGCATTTTTCTAGCATTTTAAGCAGAGTAAACGAGGTTGGTGTGATATATAATTTTATTTTCTCAGATTATTACCAACAATCATTCATATTGATAATTAGCCACTCACAAAAAACGATGTTAAACACAGCAAAATACAGGCAAAAATAAGGATTTGGAACTTTGGTGGCTGGGGCATAATTAAGGAATTTTGGCCAGAATATTCATTGATGCTCAGAATCTGCAAAATTGTGGCGTTTTTTGTAAAATTTTAGGAAACTGAGACCAACACGTAATTGATAAAGATATTTGATACCTACAGGTAAATATTCACTGCTGTCTTCACATCTTGAGTTTCAAAACAAATTTATCTGTCTTTTACTTATTGCTGTAGTACAAAATCATTAAAAATTATGACTGATTTGTTGAATTCAAAATGTCACCATTTTGGTATTTTGGTGAAAATAAGGGTTGTTATTTCTAGTGAGGCAATCCCATTTTATGATTAATCTTTAACCTATTAATCAGTAAACATGTCAAAATAAGATCAAAATAAAGATTTATTAAACCTGGGAGATCAAAACGAAGTAGTTACAGCATATAGAAATTCACAATTCATTTCTTCAGAATAGAACCCATAATTAGTTCCATATACATATCCCTGGAGGGGGCGGGAGGGAGGGGTAACTTCCATATGAGCGCTGACAAAGTAGAAAAGGTGCAGTAGAAAAGGGTCGTTTTGTCTCTCAAATTCTGCAGTAATGGGTCTAAAAATTTTTTTTTTTCTGTCAACATCAGTGATACAAATAAAAAATAACCCAGAATGGATGGCAACATTAAACTTAAACTGCAGCAAACAGCAAACAGTTTGTCCCATTGTATCACATGTATGTCTGCTGATGTAGAAATTTGACAAATTTTGTTTAATCATGTTGGGGTCCACTACTTTGGCAACAGTCAGCCTGTTTTATTGCACTTGGTCTCACTGTAGTTTATAGATTTTCCAAAAGGAAACCACCAGATTCCAACAGTCTTTGGTTCCGCATGCCAAACAGATGATTAAAAAAAGATGATAAAACAAACTCTTACTTACCTATTTTTTTCCAGAATATTATGAGTTTCCCTTGCACCACGCCTAAAAAATAAACACAATATTACAAGATCAGATAAATTCTCTCTTTTATGGAAGCAAGTAGAGAAAGTTATGATGATAAAGTATCTGTTCAAAAAGTCCATACATGCCTTATTCATGCAACAATACATATTTTGATCAAAACCTCAGCATCTTCATCCTACTATTCTTAACTACTTCATGGAATTTTTAACTAAGGGCATGATATCTAGTAAAAATATCTTTTAACTTTAAGGGTAATATAACAATTTTAACACATCTGTACCTTCATTGTAATTGTAGATGGCAGATCTGTTAGTTTAACTTTGTACCACTCAATCCTAACCGTGCGGCATGAGTTCAAGACTCTGCCGCACCAATGTTTTGGGAGAGTAAGTACTTACCTCAAAGCATGCGCATTTGCATTTACTTGTTGAAGTCGCCCTTGTTGTGATTGTGTTAGTCTAAAAAACCGAAAATTGAATAGATCTTTATCTTGGTTTTGAAATATTTTTTTGGTTCATCTACAATTACAATGACATTTTTCTTATTTTCATACCGTAATATCTTTGATATTATCTCAAAATTGTCACTATGTCTTCACAGTAATAACTGTGTGTCTATCAAATTTTATACATAGGAGGGACGAATCGTTTAAGCAGATAATAAGTTAACAAAAAGTGCTCTAAAATGATCCACCATGTGCTTTCACCAGCAACAAAGAACAAAGACATTTATTTGAAAAAAATACGGTTTGCTCTAAGAAACAATTTACCCAGTATTTGCATAATATAATGCTCTTAAAAAAGTTAAAATAACCATGATTAAAATGTTTTAGAATGATCTTACCTAAGATTTGACTTATTACAAGTTCCTGAACCAATATGTCTTTCACCTGATAGTTTCTTTCGATATTCGCACATGTCTAAAGAAAATAAAAAATTATTACATTTATTGTCAATCAACTAAATGAAACCATTAAATGTATATAAAATGTAAGAAAATTAGGAGAGAAATAAAAATTTAGATGCAATAGAAGACTTCAATTTTTACATCGCCACGTCGCCACGTGCTTTACGTTCTCTGCCATGTGCTTCCAACGCCATATGCAAAAAGGTAAGAGTTCTTAATAAATCGCTCTCCAAAAGATTTTATTTTAACATACCTTTATCATACTCGACTAACTTTGCTGCTTCCACTAATATGTTGAGAGTTGCCATGTTTTTTTTTGAAAGAAAATTATGTATGGGTGAGACAAATTTTAGTTTCTTTCTACACCTTTCACGCTCTTAATAATTATTCCACACCTAAAACATCACAAGCGCAAACGGAACGGACGATACAGTGGAATAAAAACAATGTGATTTTCATCTACAGTCACGTGCTTAAAGAAAATTACCGTCTAAAAGATATACGATGAAAGAACGTCGTTTTAAAAAAAAATGCATATTTTTTCCTAAAAAGAAAATCCCGTCTCGACAACAACAGAAATGCACTTTTACTGAAAAATATTATTCCTTTGCGAGAGAAAATAGCCGATTAAGCAATCCTATGCAATGAATGAATCTTTTTCATTTCATCAACATCTAATTTGCGACTATGCGTTTTATAAGTTTATTTTCTACTCACACATTTTTGCGTTAAAACTTTCCCGAGCTGATTTTAAGCTGTAGTTTACTTATGCACAGAGTGTCAGCGTCAACATATTCAAGGTGCATTTTGCTGTCAGTGTTTTTCCAATTTATTCAACAGAAAGTTAGTACCAATTCGATTCATTTTTGTCAGAATAATAGAATTTTCTGAACAAGCATGTACGCAATTTTCAGAGTGATTTCCATCCCCAATTTTAATATATCATTCCTAAAATACTAGGCCATTGCATTTCAAACAACATTTCAAATATGATGTCACTGTAATGAACAAATAAACAAAGCACACAAACTTCCGCGTGCTCAATGCCGGACTACCGCGTGGAGTATGAATGAAGCAAATGCGCGGGAATTTTCCATAATGATAGAAAAAAGGCGCGAAACGATAAACTAAAAAATTAAAAGCACGTGGAACCCAAAAAATGGTCCGGCCGGATTGTAGGGTTTGTGGACTTTTGCTGCAAATTTTGGACTTCTTGTAATTCTAGTTGAAACAATTTTTTTTAATTAATTTTCAAGGAAAACTTAAACTTTCTACACTTTTTTTTTCCACCCACAATATGAGTAAAAAATGTGAAAAAATAAAAAATACAAATAAATAATAATTGAGCTGACTCAAATGAGGTCGTGAAATTTCAGAAGTTGTTTAAGATTCTCTTTAATTTTTTCATTTCTATTTTCTTTATCGGGGAGACTGGAGTTACCAATTTTAAGAGATTTTATGAAAATTTAGGAGATTTTGATAAGATATTTGCTTTTTTGTATCAGAAAAATGTAAGAAATCTGGTCAACTTTTTCTTTAATTTTTATACTGAAATATGGGAGAAATCAGGTGAATCGGTAAACATTTTACATCATCTAAGCATGATATCAGATTGTTTATCCATCAAAAACGTAGCCCCCGTATTTTCTGTATAGACAAGGAATTATAAATTCTGTAGCTAGAAAGAACATTATGAAAGTAATTATAATAGTAAAACCAGGCATATATCTTATTGTTATGTTTATTTTTATGTTTATTCATAAGGCATATTGAATAGTCATAGTGGGAAAATGACTTTTTACGACATACTGACAGACAACTACTAAAATATTTATAACAGATAAAAAATGAAGTCTTTTTTTATTAATAGAAATTATATCATTTTTTTTTTCGTCTTGCTTTTACTAATACATAAGGCACGTTTTGTTCACCAGGCAACAATAGAGAGCTTAAACATAACACCTTCCTCTCTATTAAAAAAAACAAAATAATCTTTAATTCGCAACCGTTGATTTTTCAGAGGTCTAAAATATGAAGGTTTGCTCAAATGTACATGATTTCACACCTTCCCCTTTTATTTCAAAGAAAATCGGAACTTTAATCTAGGGGTTGTCAAAACATGAGGTTTTATTCACATGATTAAGAGAGAGGGAAATACAATGCAACCAAGGTTTTGCGCTTTTCCTTTTACTACAAAACACATCGGACTAATTACGCATATAAAGCTAATAATAATAAAAAAACTAGTGCTACCATACTATAAATTGTATAACACATACGAACATGTTATTCGGGGGGTAAATAAATCATATTGCGTCGTATATATACGGAAAGAAATGTGTCGGCGACTTCACACGATTGTCTTGGCCAGTGCCTCAAAACAAAAATTAGTGGAATCTTAATATGTGGATATGTTATGTATAATAGTAATAGATCGAATGTCGAGTGAACAAAAACGAAAAAAATGCTTTTTTCACCTTCTGTGAAAAACTGACTTTTTGGAATGTTTTCCAAATAATTCTAATTTTGTTCACTCGGCCAGATAAAATTTCATTTTTTATCTAGTTGATAAAAAATATTGCATGACAATTACTGCTTTTGTTCTTTGGCACTGACCAATTAAAAAAAGGTACTAAAAAAATTGTTTTTCCAAAGTTCGCGATTCAAAATATGCCAAAAAACATGTACACGGCTATAAAGACGGACTGAAGCCCCTACACTCATAATTTGACGACATTCTTTCGTGTTTTGTTACAATCCAGGAACAGATGTAATTAATTTCAGTTATTGTAATGATCTAATTTAATCTATTAATTATGGCGAAAAAAAAACATGAGAATAACTTTCTCTTTTGAATGGTTTGCAACGCTATTTCATCTGAGGGGGTATTACTGAGAAATCTCATACACCTTTTCTAGAATTCTTACAAAAAGCCTATTGTTTTAATAGAAATCACGTACATTAGACTATATATTTTAGGGTACGATTTATCCATCGTCGTTAAATCGTTTCTCTCTTTAGTTTGTTTTGGTTTTATCCATGGCGTACTTAATGACTCAATGTATTGAAATACATTTATAAAAACGTTAAATCGTTAAATAAGAAGGTATGATATTTGAATTTCATTTTATTTTTAACAGACTTTTCTCGATATCTTTTGAATGTGAGCCCCGTTTTCCATAAAAAATGGCACGAATATAAGTTAAATTGCTACCTTTGCCCCGCCAAAATTAGAAACCACAAGTTTCAATATTTCATAGTGTTTTCTTCATATTTCCACGAATGTTCAACCAGTTTTTTGGCGATTGTATAAAATTTCATTTTTTACAGATAAAATTAGATCAAGAAAATACCAGGAAGGTACTTTCCGTGAATTTACCTGCACGTTTACATGGCCTGTAGTTAAGTACGCCATGGTTTTATCAATAAAGCGAGGAAGAAATTTCGAAAATCTTTCTTCAATCTCGGGGACCATACACATATGACGTCCAACTTTGAGGGAGCAGGGAGGGTCACTGAAAAAATTGATGTCCCCGTTATCCCAGTACATCCAACTACTCCTGAATTATGGGGGGGGTCCAAAAATTAACCAAAATCAATGAACGTCATATGTTTTTCGTCCCTAGTAGAATTCTTTTTGTTGTATCGCAGCTAGCTCAATCTTTTTGTTGGAGCCAACTTAATAAACTATTTGCCACCAAAATTGCACACTTCTCTAAACCCCCGGAAGTATATCAAATGGAGCATCGAGCGTATTTTGGATCTTTCTTTTTAACAGGCATCAGGCGTCATAAATTAAGATTTTTACGGGCGTTGAGCGTCGTATGCCTTAAAAGTCACGGAGCGTTACAGGGAGGGAGGGGTGAAAAATTAATAAAAATTAGCGTTACGTTGAATGATCTAAGGAGCTTATTACACACAGGGTTCAGACAGAATTTCATTTTGATTTTCCCTGACTTTTTTTTTGGCTGAAAACAGGCTGAATTACATGTGATTTTCCCTGACCCAATCGTTGATTAACAAATTTAACGCCTAAATTTTTCAAAAAAAAAAAACAACAGGTCATTAAGTCTATGATGATCATATCTTACCATGGCGTTCTTACTAATAGGCCTAGACATAGTGCAGTGAATTTCAGGAAAAGTACCTTTCCGATACTTATTTGAC
>JAUKPT010004698.1:0-10924 GCA_032273505.1 Nanomia bijuga
AAGTGATAGAAAGTAGGATTTGTGCTCACGCTAAAGGGCACTTTGCGTAAAGAAAAGTGGAGTTCAAAAAATAAAAAAGTTTATTTTACTCAAAATAGATATAATCCCTTCATTCACGAAAGCAAATCCCAAAAATGTTGCACTTTTCCTGTGCTCCAAAAAAAACAACTGACCTAAAATTTCTAAAAAAGAAGACTGAAGTGACTAAAGGAAGACTATAGCCTTTATCAATGGTGGATAAATAAGAAAAGTTAACTTACCAATGATTTACAATGGCCACACCATGGTGCATAGAACTCAATAAATACTTCTTTGTTTTCATCCATTACAATATCATCAAATGAATTTCCGACGACAACTTGAACTTTGCCTGCTTTTGCTTTTGGTGGAACAGGCTGGGATTTAAGGATTGGCTTCAATTTACCTGAATGTTTGAAAAAAATAATAGTTATGTTAATCAATTTACTCCCAAAATCCACTTAATTGATCTATTATAGTTGGGAACAGGTGTGAAGCACGGAGTTACCAGCAGGGACAGCTGTCCCATTGTCCTTTTTCTGTGGTGCAGTATGTGGGCAGGGTATTGCCCCATAGTGGACACCCCCCTTTTTTGAAGGGGGGGACTGACATCTTCCGAAAATGACAAGGAGGGGTAGCTGGCAAATATGCTGTAGGAAAGGGGTTAGTTCAGGAAGGGGGGGAGGAATGCTACATGGCAAAATTTTCAATTTATTAAAATTCAAACTATAGATTACTTCTAATTAGTGTATTAGTGTCTTGCATCTTTTACTTATCAACTTTTAGCCTGTTCTTAGTGTGTTAAAATGAGGAAAATGAGAAAATACTAAAAAAGCAGATTCTTCGCAGTGGTATAATGGTATAGTGGCATAAGGGTTCCGTAAAAAGGGGGGATACCAAGATGGTTTATGAAGGGGGGTTGACACCCCTCTGCCCACTATGTTGCCCTATGTTGTAAATATACTTGCTCTGTAAATTAATCGATCTTTATTTTTCAATTATTTAAGTAGTTTTTCTTCTTCTCTTTTCAGATGTTTATTATCATCATACTTATTTTTGATATTAGTGTTGGAAAAAAGAGAGGAAATAGCATACATTTCTATAAAGGAGCGGAAATATATTTTTTTTGTCAAATTTTGTCACGAAGTTGGATATATGTTCATCATATGCCCTTTTTAAATTTTCTGCCTAGCCCAAATTTAAATGTTGAATTAAATGCTTAAGTGCCACCAAGTGCATTTAAATGGTTGTGATGTTAAAAGAAAAATGGTGTAATTCTAAAAATGTGATGGGATTATGGTGAAATTATAAATATTTGATTACTGTAACAAAAATATCATGGTTCAAGTCTCTCCATAACACTTGGTGCCCCATCTAAACCACTGCACAGACTTTTTACTTCCTTTGTTGGCATGGGAGGGGATAGCTGAAGCCATGTTTAAGGGATTTTTATAAACAAAGCTATTTTCTTTTTAACCTGTAAGCGTCTTCAGTATACGCAAAAAAAGGAATTATGAACTAACCGGCCTTCCATTCTTCAATAAATTCAGTCAATGAATCTTCACTGAACTCCTCATCAACCAATGCAAACCTCCGATTTTGTTCATCATATAGACCAACATTGACATCTTCACCGGAATCAGTTAGGCCGAATTCTTTGAGTTTAACTTCGAAGGATTCTTCGTCAGCAACAGCAAATAAAATATCAGGGTATTCTTTAGCAACTCGTAAGACTTTTTCTCTCCAAAATTGTGTCATAGATCTAAGTTTGGCTTCGAATTTCACATCATAAAAGACAAGAACTAATGGTCGTTTAAAGAATTTGCCCTCGGTTTGCTGTTGGAAATGGCCAACCAATGGGACTTGGTATTTCTTATAGAATTCTTGAATAGCTGATGCACTTCCAGCTTTATCCTAAAGTGTAAATCAATTATTGATTATAAAAGAAAATAATCATTTCTTAATGATTTTCTTAATGATTTTCTTCATGGAAAATGATAGAAAATAACTGATTAAAACCATCTTTTTCACAGATTCTACGAAAAATCTTCACAAACAATACTACTTACGGTGTAGAATTGATATCTGTTCTCATAATTTGATACCAAATATTCAGGATGGACGACAACAATGGCACTATCTTTTTTGAGAGCAAACATTTTTTTCACATCCTTCGAGAAAGTATGACCAAATTTATATTCATCTCTCATTTCATCATTAGCTTCAAGGAACAATTTGTAAAGAGGATCACTTTCATCATCGAACACACCAAGGAATACTGGTTCGTCCAAATTGGATTTCATAAAGTCTTTCACACTCTTCAAAGTACTGTACAAAGTTGTTGGATCACCAGCATGGTTAATCATGTAGTCAGAGATTCCTATTGAAGAAACGTTTTAAAGATGAATTTAAAACATTTAATTGAATCATAATAAAGCTTAACTTTTTACAACAACAACCAAGAAAGTTTCACAAATATTGTATATGAGCCTAAAATATTTACCAACAGAAATAAAACTAAATACGATAAGGAGATTTGCTAAATAGAATTTAAATATCAATAGTTGTTTATCTTAACACTCATAAGAATGGTTTAATTCCAAAAACAAATACAGCAAATTTTCGTTGTAAACTTTCATACAAAAGTAAACTTACCTGGCTCGTCTCTTGGACCTTTGTATTCTTGGGCCTTTCCTTTACGGAAAATTTTCATAGTTGGATAACCTTGAACTTCGTACTCTTTACCAAGATCAGTTTCAATAGTTGCATCAACTTTTCCGATAAGAATAGGTACTTCTCTTGCCTGTAACAATTTGGCAGCTGTTTCAAGTTGTGGGGCTATCTTTTTACAATGTCCGCACCTAAAAAAGATTAAAAAAATGATGTATTTGGTTACAAGACCGATTTAAGGCCAATTGCTAATTGCAATTGCATAGTTAACGAGGGGTGAGAATATCCTATAACTCTTTCTGCATTTTATCAATGTTAATATATAATAGATAAAAAAAATAATTACTGGAATATTTCATTGGGAGAAGGCCTTTCAGTTCAGAGAAGCTTCGTTAAAATTTCTATCTTAGGAACAAAATATCTCTCTCCTGGGGAGACCCTTTCAAGAGCTAACAGTTCATCAAAACAATTATATAATTTGAGAAATTAACAAAAATAACAAAAATAGCACTCTGACGTACCATGGTGCATAAAATTCCACTAGCATAATATCTTCTTTCTCAGTGATTTCTTTGAAATTATCCTTTGTCAATGTAATAACAGCTTCTGGTGGTGGTTTGTAGTTGGGGTCTGACTTCTCTTTCATATAAGTGACAATTCCTTTAAATCCAAATAAAGTGGTAAGATTATTATTCCAAAAAGTTTCAAGGTAAGGTAGTGTGAGAAACAGTTCGATTATACTAATTGCCACCTTTATTGATAACATAACAGTTCTAGTCCAACCATATTTTGACTAACAGTTTGATCAGTAAAATCGTATCTTTTAAGCCTTATATGAAACTGCGTTTGAAGGCTGTTTAATTCAAACATTTGCTTTTTCAACCAAACTCAAATGTATCAGACTTTTGTTAATAGGTTAATAAACTCTTTAATTTAAGCACTCATATTTCAGACATCTACGCTTTTCGAGCAATTTCTATGGTTCTCATAGTGTGATTCCACCCCTTTCTTTTGGGGTGGGATGGAACCTCCCTAAAATCACTGAAAGGGGTGGGATGACAATTTGGCTGAATAAAGGGTTGGGATTGATTTTAAGGAGGTGGGATGAGTGGTTTTTGGATGTTCTCTTGCTTTTTAAAAAAAATGTTGGTTAATGTCATTTCTCCTTTTGATGTTCGCAACTTTTTTTTTCAATCCATTAATTGGTTTCATTTTCTTAAACGTGCCTCCTTGCATCCTAGTAGATAAACCGACCAAACTGACCTCTGTAAATATTTATCATTCTGGTAGGGGGAGGGTCAATGTTAGTTAGAGACAAAAATTTCGGTAAAACTGGGGGATGGTGAACTTAAGGTGTGCACACTATGACCTTAATATTCATTAGTTCAACAATAACAATAGCAGTGTCACATAACAAGCTTCTATATTCTTTAGGATTAATTTTCAAACAAAATGGTTGAATCTTCCTGGAATTATAAGGTACTTTCAGTTCTACTAAAGCTTTCAAAAACTAGAGTAATGAAAACTATGACTTTTTGTTTTAACAACAGACAGTGGTTATCATGGTCTTTATGTGTGCCAAGTTTCAAAAAAATCGGAAGTTGCGAACAGGGGTAAAAGACATTTTTTTAAGTGAGTGTATGCGTCACAGTCAGCCCCCAGTCCAAGGTGTGTTCACACTATAAGTATTTCATGCACAGTAATTGGACATAATAAAAGATTGAATACATACCATCTTTTACTCGTGGACCATCATAATCTTCTGGTTGACCATCACGAAATATCTTTAAGGTGGGATATCCCTGAATATCAAATTTACCACCAACAGCTGTCTCCTTTGTGGCATCAACTTTAGCAAGTGGTACAGGAGGTTCAGACTCTTTGAGAACTTTAGCAGCTTTAGCATATTCAGGAGCCAATGTTTTGCAATGACCACACCTAAAAAAAGCATATGCTTACATATGAGAAACAAGAAACAGTCAATAGCTGGGGAGAAATAGGGGTGCCAAATATCAGAATATCAGTAAAAATTAAAGTAAGAAACATTGTGGCAGCATATGTTGTTTGTTTATTTGCTTAGGAATTAAAACTATTGGTTATTGACAAACCTATTGTTTTTAGTTAGCTATATGCCAACCCTCTTTCAACCATTCCATTCTAGACGACAAATATAAAAGCAATATACTCCTTCATATTTTTTCATCAACTAAAGTCATCTACCCCCCTCCCCACCGAGTGGCGCCCCCCCTCTTTAGAAGGGCGTGGTAGAAACTACGATAAATAAGATGAAAAATAAACTAGATGCTACACATGAACTACACATGAACACATGAACTGGAACTAGAGTCTAGGTCGCAGTCCACTTTGTATGTTCAAGACGTTCATTCAACAGATACTCTAGTGTATTTACCTCTTGAATTCATACTTACTAAGAACTGAATAAAAAAGTCTGTTTTGGACCTTCCTACAACTTTGGAACGTTCTAATCGTGTAATCAAATCTTCTAATATATGTCTTGTAAGTGTTCTTTAAACCTCTGTTGAAATTGAAAGGTTGGTTTACCTATATGAGAGGATAGAAAAAGATAGAAGTAAATACTACTATGTAAACAATCTCAATTAGGGTTTAAAGTTAACATGATAACTTCTACCGTTGTTTGAGAAACTATTTCATTATCATTATATCACAGACTATGATAGCAGATAGGGTAAGGGGGTAAGGTAAGTGCCACTTTTAAATGGAACAGTCATGCATATCATAGCTAATCTACAAGCTAATCTACAGACTATAGCATTTATTGTTTACTCAGGTACCAACTGACAACCCAATTGACACATGGCATGAGTTGACCTTAATGATCGCAGAATTGATGTTATTTAGCCTTCAATATATCAGAGCACAACAGAGCAGTTCAAATTTACTAATAACCTAACATATTGAAATTGACTGGGTACCAACCTCATGAAAGTCTGAAGCCTTAACAGCTAGGCCATTAATCCATTCGTTAGATGTGCAACAGCTCAACATTATCTATATTTGGAATTTATTGGCAAAAAGTGACTTAAGTCTAGAAATGTATCAGCAAAAAGTGAGTATATTTTTGCCAACTTGATATACAGAAAGGGCACAAAAATCCAATCCACCCCTGGGTCGCAAGTGCATAACTAACGTTTCTTCTCGTTAGGCGTGTCATGACGTTGGAACTTTGTAAGAGAAAGTCACAGTCTGAAAAGTAGGGTGGATCGACAGAAGGTGCATATATTTTTGATTTAATCAATTCAGTTTAAAAGAGAATTAACTAGATACGCATCATTGGATGCGCTTTCTACATTATTATGTAATGTAATTTAATGTATATACCAATGGATGAAAAACTTGAAACTTGAATTATGAAATGTAAGATTGAGTGTTATGCAAGAATTATAAAAACAAACATTGTCTGTTATATTAAAATCTAAGGCAGTAATAAAACAAGTTTAGTAATTTTTGGAGATGAATAGATATAGTTATTTCAGTGTGATGATATATTGAATAGAAAATGATACAAATAAGGTAAAAGCTAACCTCCACCTAGGAAAATCCACTTCACCAACATACTCAACCCACACCTTATACAGTTGAAACTATGGACCCAATGAGACGACTGGAAAGATAGTCAGAAGACATTTATCTCGTATGTAGCTTTACCACATCAAATTGTGAAATTTAGCAATTTTCAAAAAAAGATAACAGAAATGCAAAACTGAAAAAAAGAAAGTAAAATATGAACATCACTAGAAAGCTGCATCCACACGAACATAATCATATGTTCAGACAACTAGAATACCCGGACTGGAAACTTTATCAGGAAAATTTACTAGGACTTAACTTTGAACTTGAATATCTTTACAAAAACGAGCTTTTTTCATGCGTTTCTTTTTAAAAGTTAGTTTTATTATATGGCTATCTGGAAAAAGGTCGTTTTGAAATAAACACTCACCATGAAGTAGAACAATGAGTAAATAACACAAAGCCGATAAAAAAAGTAGTAATTTGGTTAGTAATAGGTGCATAGAAAAAAAGACATAAATAGCCCAAAATTGTGCCTAGATACCAATTTAGGGCCCAAATTTAGGCAGATTTTAGCCCTTTTTAACGATAAAACTGTTATTTTTGGTAGATTCCTTATTTATGTTAATATGATACAGAACAGATACATCTAGCGCCACTAAAAAGTGTTTAACAGTATTCGTTTGGGCTTAAGTACCTCATTTGGGCCAAATTTTGGACCAAAAATAGCAATATGGTCATTATTCATGAATAAACACAATATTTGAGGATAAATTTTTGGCTAAATTATTTTTCATGTTAATATGATACAGGACAATATAACAGCAATAACAGCGATATAATTTTTATTGGCAAAAATTTTGAAAAAGTAAAGTTGAAAATTTGCCTTCTTTGTCTTCTTCATTTGTTGAAAAAACAAAGATTTTTTTATATAACATTGTTAAAATTAATTCATTTGGAAGATCTTGGCTTAAAGAAAAATTTTCCCAAAGAAAATTTATTTGATTACAACCAAGATGAAGGTGATGACACACTCCCATATGAAGGAGATGACACAATCACATACATAGAGAAGATGGTGACAATGAAGATACTGATAGGAACCCACCACCAAACAGACGACCAGCGATAGTAAGCAACAACAAGGTAGATGGGTGGAAAATATCTCATCAGAGATACTAAACAAAGATCACATCAATTATCAATTTCCTACAAAAAGGTAGAGGATTTGCCATTAAACCAAGAAAGGTACCCACTGACAACTTTATAATAGCAATCGAGAGGGCAGCCAGAGGAATTAACCCAGGAGTAGCAACAGCCATGAGAGCAGAAATAGTCCAAGAACTCACCAACGCAGAGAAAACAATCAGCAACTTAACAAAAAGAGAGATGGCACTCAAAAATCTGATGGAAGACGATACAATAGTCATTGCCCTAGCTGATAAAGGAAAATGTCTGGTAATAATGGATAAACAATACTACATAAGACTCAACAATAGATATCAAAAATGAATTAGTGACCAAATTAAAAGAAATACACAAAAAGGGAGAAATAGACATAATAGACCTTTACTCAAATAAAACTTAAATACCAAGGATGTTGGGACAACCTAAAATTCATAAAGAGAGATTGTAGACAGCATAGGTGGTGTATACAAAGAAATAGATAAACATATAGCCAAAATCATAAAGCCCCTCAGAGGGAAAACAAATCATTTCGTCCTGAACACAGAACACTTCATAAAAACAACAAAAGTCGAAAAGACACAATTGAAGGAGACGCTAGTCTCATACAACGTCAAAGCACTTTATCCAAGCATCCCACAAGAAGAAGCAATTAGAATAATACATGGAGAATTAATTAAAGATAAAAAAACTCACAGAAAGAACCAAAATATCAACATAGCACATCATAGATCAGTTCAGAATATATGTCAACAACACAAAATTTACTTTTAACCACTAACTACTTAACTATACAGACAAATAAATGTCTTATCAATTGGAGCCTCGACATCAGGATTTGCTGCTGACATATTTATTGAGAAACTCGGGCTTAAGGCATTCAACACATTTACAACACCACCTACATTGTGGAGAAGATTCGTAGACGACACAATTGCAAAGATAAAGATAAAGATAAAGTGTGGTTGATGACTTAATTTCTGATCCACTTAAATAGCCTACACCCTAGGATCAAATTCACAACAGAACTCCTTAAAAATAAATAATTCTAAATTCTAAATTCTTAAAGACAGTAAAATAGCCTTCCTAGATAGCGAAGTCAATGTCAATGAAGATGGGACAATAAAGTTTTTAGTATATCGGAATCCAACCCATGTGGAACAATATTTAAAATTGTGAAAATTTACAGAAAGTACAAGGTGTGGACTATATATAAACCCACAACAACAATCAAAAATAAGGTATGCGAACAGAAAGACAAGGTGGAAGAAATGCAGAAGCCGGGTGTCACATACAAGAAACACTAATGAGTGTCATACATAGGAGAAACTGATAGAGCAATGAAATACAGGGCATATGAATAGAACACAGTCGAGAAAAACCTGAAACCAAGAATGAATGACCATAATGAAGAGAACGAACCTAGAAGAAGAAGCACCAGACTAAAGATAAAAGAGAGCATTAACTTCAAACGAATGGACGAAGGTGAGATACCTATAAACCTTGACAGAGAAGCCTCCGAAATCAGAGTACATCTACACAAGACATCACACCCAAAAGAAGACATCACATTAACGATATTGGACTATGAACACGACTGGAAGAAAAGGGGTGTAAAAGAAGTGATACATATTAAAAGGAACAATCCATCACTGAACAAAAACAATGGTAGATACCATCTTCACCCAATATGGACAAACACCACACAACCCAGACATCTGAAAGCATGCCACGAAACCAATATCTACCATTAGGGAATTATTTTAGAAGTTATTCAGTTGAAGTGTAACCCACTACCACTGGTTTTAAGTGTTTTTGAGCTATTTTCGGGTCAAATGGACTTTCTATTTTAACTAGGTGTGAAGAATAGTTATTGCTTCATATTCACCAGAAAGTGTGAAAAAATCTGGATATTATTTTTCTTTCAAGTTCAGAGATCACCGGATCACCGAAGATCAGTTTTTCCCTTACTGATACAGATCACAATTTAAAGTTGATAATCAGTTTTCACTTTAGAGAACACCTTGTGCATGAAAGAATTTGAATTTTTTTAACAAAAAGCTTAATTGAGCGTAAAAGAATTTCAACTCTCTTTGCTGTCTTGTTGTTTTCGTAAAAAAGTTAAAATACATGTTTCGATATTCTAGTGGTTTTCCATGAAAAATGATTTCCCTTATGTCATATTCTTTGTGACAAACAAGCAAGCGTTTGGGATGTAAGTCACATCATTGCAATGAGTTCCAACTTCCTGAATTAATTAAATATTTCTTAAAAGATCTATCCATTTTTGCAGCAAACTTTACATCTTTAAAAATGAATGATGTAGAATCAAAAGGACTCGATCAACGTGATGATAGTAAATGTATGAAAAGGTTAACATACCACGGTGCGTAAAATTCAACGAGGACGATCTTGTTTTTACTGATGACATCGTCAAAGTTTTTGTCAGTCAAAACTAAAACATCGTCTTCTTCAGTGACCACACTATCATCTTCAGTTACCACACTATCATCAACACTGCTTCCGCCATCAGTTTCTGTTGTCTTTGGTTCATCCTCCTCTTCACAACGAATAAACGAAGTCAAACACAACAGTGAAAGGAAGAGAAAACATATCCACGTTTTTGAAGCCATTTTACGCACTACCATCTTATGTTATGTTATGGTTTATCATCTACGGCATTTTCGCTAGTCAAAAATGAATTTGGAAGCTTTAAACCAACCAATCAACGTGAAGTATTTTAAATTTTAGACCAATGGAATTTTGTTTCGTGTTTTGATATTTCAGCGCAGAATCGCAACCAAAAAATTGACTGACATACGAAACACCATACGAAACAGAGAGGCTGGTAAATCCCGAGTTGTGCACTCCGAGTTTGCGCTAATTTTCGAGTTATGCGAAAGCGCGTAACTCGATGCAGTTGAAAGCGCGTAACACGTTGCAACTAATTCAGTTAACCTCTTAAAAGTAATTTTGACGCAAACATAGAAAAACGTTTGTTCAATCGACCCCATTAAACGGTATTATCGAAGAAATAACGTTACTAAAAATATCTTCAATACTATCAGAAAGCACCGGCTGTTTTGTTTAAAACCGAAACAAATAAACTTTTATCACTTAACGAATAAACAAAAATGTTAAAAACAAAAAATAAAAAAATATATTGTCTCGTACGTTTTTCAAAAGGAAGAGAAGATTAAAACAGAAGTCTTTTATCTATTCAGTATAAAAATGTACTGAAAAATAAAGCTCTCTAAATTTTTGGTCCCCTTGCGCCTATGTTTTCTACTCTTGGACTAAAAATACATGGCAGAAACAAAGCAGCATTAATAAAGAGACGATTTCAATTTTATACTTTAACCCTATTCACCCGGGACATTTTTTGCTTTAGAAATCCGGACAGTGGCTAATTTGGCCACTGCGCACACTGCGGTATAAATCCATGGAAAATAAAGTATTTTAGCTCTCACTTTGCGGAATTAGAGTATATCACAAGATTTAT
>JAUKPT010004699.1:0-10923 GCA_032273505.1 Nanomia bijuga
CGACCAATCACAGTCAAGCTTGCAAATAGACTTGGGAATTTGTCAATATATTTTGCACGCTCCAACAAATTCTATTTACTTATTCATTTATTTATTTATCTACTTATCAAAGATTTGTTGTTAAAGAAGGAAGGTTGAGGACCGGAGTAGAAATTTGTTAAATGAAAAAAAAATTAATTTAAAAAAGTAAAAAAATAAGAAATAAGAAAAATTTCAAGACAATCATTTTGTGTTTCGAAAAACTATTTTGGTAGTGTAAAATTTGCTGAATAAGTCAATATAAAGAAGAAAGCTAGAAAAAACCATCAAGTTCGTTTGTTTAATTTGAGTTTCGTTCAATACACGAAGCAATATGAAGAAAGTTGATCTTGTAATTGAATGAAGAAAATCAACAATAGAAAGCTAAAAAGAAAAGAAGAGAAAAAATAACCAAGATATCAACTCAACAAAAGGCTTAAAAGAAAGAGAGAAATATGAAAAAGTGATATAAAAAAGAAAAGAAATCTTTCCAAGAAGAAGAAATAGAAAAATTGAAAAAAAAATCATTTGTAAGTGTTGAAAAGAACAAAGAGTTGCGCTTATTGGGATAAAGGTTTGATTTATATATCGATAGGAAGAAAACCAAGAAAGATTAGGAAGAAGACTCGACGAGGAAAGGAAGAAGAAAACTGAAAAAAAAGAGGATATTATAGTTTTTATTATTCAACATAAGTGATGTGTAAAAAGAAAGAGAAGAGAAGAAGAGAATTGCATTAAGAAATCAACTATTTGAGAAGAAGCGAAAGCGAAAAACGAAAAGGAAGATGAATGTGGTTTTAATGATTGTTTTAATGCTCATCATGATTTTTAATGTTATACTACACTCTATCGGTGTGTACTTAATACGGTGCTTCCGCAAGAATTATGGCTGTCAAGTCCATCTTATTTTAATCATGAATCTCAGCATTGTCGAAATACTTCTCAATCTGAGTTCATCAGTTAACCTTGTCCTCATAGTGGCTCCAGTTCACGAAAACGACTTGGATTGGGTGAATAAATCACGTGACATACTCTACATTATCGACGAAACATTTTTGAGTTTTCCTTTTTATATGTTCATGATATACATCACTATTGATAAATTACTGGAAATCTGTCTTAATATAAAGTATCCCTTACACGTGACAGTAAAACGTGCAACTTGTATTGTGATTGCCACGTGGATCACAAGCCTTATCGTAAGTGGCAGTTTCATCGTCATCTTCTTTTTGACAGGAAAATACGGACGTGAATTCCAACGTTATTTTTTCACTTTATTTGATTTTTGGTTCTTGATTATTGCTAGTGGGACGTACGGAATCATCTTCTATAAGTTTATCAATTCACGGAAAGGACCCGTTATTGCTGCACATAATAGTGTTATAAGAGTTAACACATTTCAAACGTTTAAAAATTCGAGATTTATCGTTCCCGTAATGTTAGTCATTTCCTTTATTTTGTTTGTTATTGTTCCGGATATCTTATACGACTTTGTGGATACTTCGTACGAAATGGAGGTCTCGCTAGCCTTCTTATTAGCTGCAGCATACTCTATAGATGCTTTTATATATATATTTATGAATGAAACTTTACGAAAATTGTTATGGCGAAAGATTCGTATTTTACGAGCGGAATTTGTCGAACAAGAACAGTCGCAAATTGTAGATGTACCTCCAAGCGTGATTGAGAGATTCCAGCAACTCTCAATTATGAATACGGTGCATATACCGTTAGTGATGATGGGCGAAGAAACAGTTTAGGACAATCAGTGGCGGATCTGGCCCATTTTCTGAGTGTCTTCAAAAGTGATATATATTTTTTCCGACTTAGCTAACGGCAAATTGAAAATTAAAACACTGAAAACGCATGGAAACACATAATAAAGGACCTATTTTTTAGAGTGTTTGCCATCATCTTGAACCCAGTTTAACAATTTATAGGGCCAACTTAGTCTTAAATAATAGAAAATACTGTCAAAAAATAATTCTTCTTTTCAAAAATGAGTGTCTTCATGAAGACACTGAAGACACTCCAGATCCGCCACTGTACATGAATACACTCCTTTTGAAGCGAATCTTTCTTTTTTTGAGGAGAGTAATGGTAATAGAAGATGAATGGGATTTTCTGTGCGTTTAGAAAGCCATAAGCATTAACCTTCTCTCTGTATGGCCATTCATAAGTGAAATCATTTCGAAGATACTCATAAAAAAGACCAGATCCGTCACTGAGAACCTCGATTTAAGACTATGTCAGGCTGACATTGTCAGCTGTTTAACCATTCTTCCCCTCACTCAGAAGAGGAAGTTATATTTAGTTGAATTTATGATAAACTATTTCGTAATTTAGGTAGATTTTCTATTGTAAACCGAATGTGAAGAGTAAGATAAAGATCTTTTTAAAAGGAAGAAGAAAGTTCGGTACGCCTCTCGAATAATGAACTCTATCGATGGATTTCATGTGTTTACATTTGTCTTTAGACAAATCAGACAGATTATCTCAAGTAGGACTGGAGGAACAATAATGTCTTGAATTACCCATATACACTGACGAAACTTGAATTTATTGAATTACGAAAGAAAAAGTTTATTTCGCTGAAATTATTACTAAGCATGAACTTGATTTATGTATAACGTCCTCCTTTTTGTATATTTTCATCTATTCTTCCTTAATTGGGTTTAAAGATTTCTCTTCGTAATTCTATGAATTTAGTTAAATTAATGTTTCACAATTTTGTATGAACGAATTTTTCATATTTTTTACTCATAGTTTCTTTTAGCGATTTTTCTCGCTTTCAAACAATTCATCAACGACTTTTTATTGCTTCTTGATTCGGTTTTAATTACTTCCTAACGTAGAAACAAAGAGAACAATGAGAATGATTCGAAAAAAATATTATCATAAACGATTTTATATATAAGCAAAAAAACAGAAAAGCAAAAAAAAAGTTAATAAGCATTTTCAAGAATTTTATTTTTGGTATTTTGCCCAAGCCCAAAGCAACTCAAATATATTGCATATTAAGGAACTTGAGAAATGACGAAAATCCTGAGCTGCTTAGTATAATAATATGATTATCAGAATTTAGATATGCAATTATAATTACATATTTCTACTTAGTACATCGCATCGGGAAATGTATCTTAAAACACGAAATAACTCGTGCGCATGCCCTAAATGCCCTACTGTTTTTAGGTACAAGTCTGTAAAAGTAATTAACTATCATGTACATATGCGTTGCAATTGAATACATGTCAATTTGTAAGGGTAAAAAACTATGCTCAAAAATATCTCTCATCAACTGATCTCGTTTAAAGTATTAATAACGTTTAGTTTGCTCATTCGTCGATAGGCCTTATGAGCTTGTGATTTTGTAAACAAATGAAGGTAACGAATTGAGGCCTTAAGAGTTTGCGCTATATTGAGTGCATTTTAAAACCTGAAAGCCCCCTTCAATGTTAAAATCTGTTGCAAAAATCTTTATGTCCTCCCTCTGTAGAATATTTACTGCAGGGGTTCATACAGCCATCAAATTAGGGCCGTGAAACGGACTTAAAAAGAACAATATTGAATTGAGTATATAAACTCAATCTTCTTTCTTAGCTGTTGTAAGCTGTTTCAAGTCCTGGAAATGCAATTTTCACGCGACTAAAAGAGGCAAATTCAAACATATCTGGAGAGGAATCCCGCTAGGGAGCTTACAGCGCCCCCTAATCTCAAGCTAGTCTTTGGCTCTGGTGAAATATTTAAGAAATATTCAACAAAAACTCAATCTTTGTTAGTCAAACGGCCCTAATACAAAAGGGCTGAATGAAGCCCTGTACTGCCTGGTCAATGGCCAACTTTAATGTCAATATTTGCTTAAACCTTAGAGCCATTGTAAATAACTATGTGGTAAAGATATTTCAGAATGTCCTACGAAATGTGTATGTCCCTTTCTAAATGTTTGCTAAAACCTAAGGGGTTGTCTGCAAATTAACGGCAAATTTGCCGATTGATTGGTTGAAAATTACATTATGAAGATTTTGATTGGTTCTCTTCAAAATGTCATCATTTGATGTTTTGTTCATACTAAAAATAATGAAAATATTTTTTAACAAACCAATAAGATTCTTGATGATGTAACTTTGAACCAATCAAACGGCAAATTTTGTAGACAACCCCTAAGAAAGCTCTATGTGCACTGTGCGTGTGGTTGTTTATTTGTTTATCTGAACAAGTGTGGTTTGTGTTTGATGAAGCATGTGTTTGTTTACGTTAGCCAATTTGTTTACCTTAGTGTTTACGATTATCTACAATATAGAAAAAGTGCGTGGAAGAATTTCATGCGGAAAGTTTCCATCAATTGATAACATTGAATTTGTTTCTTAAATCGAAATGCCTTTTCTCCTTATGAAGAAGTCAAATTCTTGCGTAATGTATAATTAAATCTATGTCCCTTTGTGAACAATTGACTACCTTAAGATAGTTACTAGCATTCACCAACAGGCAGGTTGTGAAAGATTTAATCTTCTCCTTTTAATAGGCTAGATTCTGTTCCTCCTTTATATAATCTTCCACTTATTTCTTTGCCGTTTATTATATTTGGGATATGCCTATAGAATGTATGAACAATTGTGTGATCTTATTCTACATATTTCTGGAAAAAGTGATGAAAAAAACACGTTCTGAATCAGTCCCAACATTCTACATCCAAGGTATTAAGGGAAATGGCGTCAATGAGATCTTGCCAAGAAAGGATTAATCATAATCATTGCTTTAAACGGAATTTATTTCATTAACAGCATAAAAATATGGTACTTAAAAGGAAAACTTGAAACTGAGATAAAAATCCATACTATTGATATATCAGTGCTACTTTTCAAGGAACACCTCTCCAAGCTTTGTTTTTTTTTTACCTCTGTAAAAATTAGATTAGATTTATTAGTTATTGGAACTGATGAAACTGAACAAAGTTAGGCTCATATATCCAACATATGAACAGATTAGCTTTCCTTCTAATTCTATATTTGCTTTCATTCTAAACAGAAAATTTGTTTTAAGCTTAAAAAGGAGTTTATTTTCATTTCCATTAGGTCTTTTCTTTTTCCTATTTTCTTTCCTTTAAGTCCTGCTAAGTAAAGAAAAAAAATCTTCTCATATTTTAAGTTTTTCTCCTAATCACATGACTAATGAATATCAGATAATGAATTGCTTTTCTCTGTTTACGTTAATAAAAAATATTCATACGTTGAGCGTATAATGAACATACTTCGATGAAATTTCTTTTAAAGACGTTTTTTTGAAATTATTCATCCATATATTATCTTTAGAAATTATTCATCAATATATTATCTTTAGAAAGATAGAACTAGGTGTAGTTTCAAAAGTTAAATGGGAACTTGAATTCATGAATATTGAAGAGAAATGTGCGATGAACTAGCCTTTTCTATTAAATATCTCTATGAAAGATTGTCAAAGAATTAAGTTCCAAGGGGATCAATAAACTTTGCTTATAGCCAAATATTTTCTAATCCATTTGAATGGAAAAGCGCCTTTTAGAATACATATTCCCAGGGTCTAGTTTCTTAATGGAGTGTTTCAAGAACTGTCAAAAATAAAACTTGTAAGTTTGACACCCTGTCGTTTGATAATGAAGAAGAGCTATATGATAATTGCAAGTGTTAATTGCCTTAACAATTACATAAGTCAATTACTTAGTCAATTTATCTTTGGTGTACCAAAAGTAAACGAGATACGTCACAATTAAATCTGTAAATGATCCACATTTTTTGGTGCAAATTTGGAAAACCTCATGATGTTTTAGCTTAATTGTTCGGATTCAAGTTTGCAATTTTCGGTAAATAATGTTGAGTAAAGATGTAAACCAAAGTGAAGATGGAGACGAATGTATAATGGTTTGTTGCCACCAATTATTATCCATATGGATTCCAACAAATGTATATGAATACAAGTTCCTTACTTGACAAGAGAAGTAAACAAAATAGTGTAAAAGCCTGTAAAACAACGCCCACTTTTTTTTAAAGATCACCACACCTTGTGTCTGCGTTTTGACCTGCGCGTACAGCGTCTGTCGCAACACTCAAAATGCAAAAGAAAATTGAATGTACATTATTTGATACTTTATGCCTCTCATACTTAAAAACCTTGAGAAAAAACAAGAAAGCAAATAGGGAGATAAAAAAAATAGTAGTAAAAAAATATATATGAAGAATTCTTACCGTATACACTTTCCAAGCTAATATGCAGCAAAACGCATAATAAGAGACAGAACTTCATTTTGGTATAGGTGTTTTTATTTCAAATATTTCCTACTAAAAATAGTAGGAAAATATAAGAAATGTAGCTTCTACTAACTAAAACGTGTTTGAAGTTTTTTCTTGTTCTGTGTGTGTATGTATTTCTGATGTATGTGCTAATGTGTTTTTGTACAGCACTAAAATCTTTAGGTATTAATGCCCAATATGCTACAGGAAACTTCACTTGCAACGTCAGTTCAATGCATCTTGACTTGTTTAATCATGTTTGAATAGACTTGAC
Organism: Nanomia bijuga; assembly: GCA_032273505.1. Taxonomy (NCBI): domain Eukaryota; kingdom Metazoa; phylum Cnidaria; class Hydrozoa; order Siphonophorae; family Agalmatidae; genus Nanomia; species Nanomia bijuga. The sequence goes on from JAUKPT010004699.1 coordinate 6,556, forward strand.
TTGTTTATTCAATTGGTTTGATAAGCATCACTGATTTTTGTTTTTCAAAACTTTTCAACTTGTTTAACAAGATGGCATGAAGTAAGCTGGTTTCTTTCAGTCAACGCATTGCGCATAAATCTCTTAAGAAAAACAAACAGCAAAAAAATTGTTTTGTTTAAAAGTGTCGTTAGATTGTTTTCGAATTGTCACATATCGAATTAAATCTAATTAACAAATAAATTTAACAACAATTATCGTGCAGGTGTGAGCTTCTGATAATTAATACATACAAAGATGAGGGATGAAAAGCAAGATTCTTCACGTGAGAGAGATTGGTATAATTTCATTCTTGTTCAATAAAAAGCGACGCTCCAAATGTTGAAAACATATTATTGTTTTGTTTAATTGGAGTTTGTTGTTTTTCTTATTTACATACAAGGAGATACATGTGTTGTTTTAAAATAAACAAAATGTTTGTGTAATAAAAGTCATAGGAGGATGTTACAATCTTTTGAAACTGAAAATGTTGGTTGATGTATATCTATGCAAATTATGTTTTGCTACATGCTCTCATTTATGAATATTATTTGCTCCTGATGCTGAAAGTTTAGTTTTTATACTGCAGTTCCATCTGCAACAAATTAGATTCTTGGCTTGTCATTAGTAGAATTATTTATTTTTACAGCTCCATCAATATCAATTGGGAATCTTTTGAAACTGTACGGTGAAAAATTGAAAAAAGTAAAATATTAGTTAAAAAGGATAGATTAGAAATTGATCAAATTTATATTCTTCTACATGCTATTGAATCTTTTTTTGTTTAGTTAAATGTTGCAGCTCTATTTACAATGATTGGACCTTTTAGGGTAAATTATAACGGTAAAATAGAAAAGAATAGTTGAAAATAATGAATAATTATACAAATTGGTGTTTTGGTACACTTTCTCATTTATGAGTATAAATTTTGCTCTTTCATGCTGGTAATTTAGTATATACTACAATATAATCTGTAATAATGTGATATTTAGCCACACTGGCCTTGAATAATCATTCCAGCTTTTTCGTTTAGTTAGAATTTTGATAAGAATGATACCTTCTTTGAAAATATCGTTTTTGTGGAATTCTTGCTTAAAAAAGTATTGGAGTGAATATTTTGTACAAGTATTGTTTGGATAGATAGTTAAATTCTCCAGAAAATAGATCTTTTAGTACAGAACACAAAGACATTGGTTTAATCTTTAAATGGAAATTCTTTAGTTGATTCGACGGATAACTAGTTGAGAGGATCAGACCAAAGCGCTACATTTTTGAGTAGAAGCTTGATCGTTCCTTGAGGCAATTAGAAACATTTTGTTGTATGGCCCAAAAGACAAAATGGTTCTAATTGTCCTAAAAATGCATTTTGAAGTCTTATTCTTTCTACTAAATTGTGGTATGCCATATTACACATGTAGCTGAAATATAAAGTTGTGCTACGACCTACTGAATAAAACATGGCCTGATTATTTGCTATGAACCTTTCACTTGAGGTATTTTCCACAAAGTTTTTGAAATCGCGAGCACGTAGTTATGATCAAAAGAAGATATTTCGACGAAAAATTAGAGAAATTGGAAAATAAATTGATGAGAAAATGTACAATTCTTCATTTTCATTAAATCCTATCTAAACAAGAGTGTTTCGATACATTTGAAGCTCTCGGAAAAATTGTCAATAAAGACATGTTCGTCATAAATCCACGTGCTAAAATTTGGAGTGATAGGTAAATTTCTCAACGTTTAAATCTCTCTCGTTACACTAAAAGGCTATTATCAAAATTCTTCACTGCACAAGAAAACGCAATTCTCTATTAAAAGATATTTGATATCTAATATCTAATATCTTTACGTAATTACTATAGTCATTCAAAAATAATGCTTGGACTTACTTTTATTAAAAAAGCAATAAAATAATGCTTGGACTTACTTTTATTAAAAAAGCAATAAAATACTGATTAAAAGTTATCTCACCCATTTATGGGTTTATGGTTTTGCAATTTAATGGTAGGTTGAATTGAATTTTATAATTGAGGAGTAATCTGTTGATGAGAAACTGTTCTTTAGTGATATCTGAAAACCCCTTTGGGCCTGCAAGCCATTTGGGTAGGTTGACTTCAGTTTGAAATATCTAAGTAAACTGTGTTCTCGAAGTACCTCAACTGCAAAGTGCATAGCAAAGAATCAGGCCGTTTTATAATCATTATTATAGCAATGTATTTCAAACAAAAAATGATTTTATATCCTGATAAATACAAATAAAGTTTAAGCATTTCTTGTGAGTCGCGAACATCCCAACCTTCAGGAGGTAATGGTCTTAGATCTAGACAATTTATCAATTCCTTGACTCGTGTGATATTTCGTTGATATTCGTCTGTTAAAGGAAAGTACTCAATTTGATCGAAGTCTTTCACGTTTATTGATCTTGTTTGCAGTCTTTTACACTGTTGCAGTAGACATCACAATTTTTGCCTAGTGGTACTTCTAATATCATGCTTGATGATATGGAAAACTCTTCTTGTTGCTTGTTCATGCGTAGAGCTTAACGTTTTAAGGAACTTATGATATCTTTTTAGAAGAAGATTTTTAAGGTGTTTTCTTCCTGAAATTGGCTCGATAAGATAGCGATGTGCTCTTTTGTCCAATCGATATGTCTTTCAAAGAGAAGCATTTCACGTTTTATCGAGATAGGAGGTTTCTTTATATTCAATAGGTCATGTGTAGGGGAGTTACAGCATGCTGGCAATTTCCTCCAAAAAAGTCGATGACAAAGTAACCATGGTAACTGATAAAAAAAATCGTGATCCACTGATTGGTTTATATTGGGCATAGAACAAAAAACTGCCATGTTACTCTCTACTTTTCTGTTTCTCATCAACAGATTGCTCAATTATACAATTCAATTCACTCTGCGTATGTGGAATGATATCAATCTTATCTACGGTTGTGTAAAATTGGAAACCCATTAGACCCATAAATGTGAAAAATGACCCAATTCTGCATCGTAATCATCGAATTAGTGTGATGCAGCGTTATGGGTGTAGACATATTGCAACAAAAGCCTGTAGTAAAAACTCATTCTCAGCTTTAAGTGTATTGGAATGATAGATTTGATAGGATTTAATGAAAATGAAGAATAATATGAATATGAATAATAAAAAACATACCAAAATGATTGCGCTTATAAAAAATGAGTGACTTTACGAAGACAATGAATACACTCCAGATCCGCCACTGCGCTTTGTATTGGTGTAATAAGATAATTATGCCCACAGCAGAATAGAAAAACAATTTCTTTCTGAAATAAATTTCAGCGGAAATAGTTTCAGACATCGCCTTAGACCAAACGACACCAATACCACCAGATGATTTAAGGAAGTATAATATAAAACACAATCCAGAAATATTATTGCCTATGGAACAGATTTTTAAGGAAATTACAAATCACCAAAATGATAGAATATACGCGATATCTTAGTATTCTCAAACAAATTGATTGAAATTTGACCGGAAGTAGATCTATACTGCCTAATATCTCGTTTTAGGGCTTAAATCGGACCTAAATCGATATTTAAAAGCTGAAAAGTCATTTAGATAATGTGAACTTTGATTTTTTTTGTTAGTTTGATAGATGTGAGACAACTCTCATCTTAAATAAATAAATCATCTATATTCTATTATTTTGGCGATTTGAGTCAATCTTGGTGATTAGGAAGAAAAAGGGTCATTTGGACCTGCGACTCGGCCTCCGCTTAAACTCCATTGTCAGACCTGTTCTATAGATAGTAGGTTTTGGAAATTATGCATAATTATGGTTATCAAATTGATACTTGAGATTGGACAATACCGTTTGCTATATTTAGTAACAATTAGTTCATTAAGATGGCGATTATGTTAGAAGGCTGCCTACCAGATCTTAATTGATGTCCCCCACAGTCTACTAGAATACTTCTAGTACTCTGTGTGTTACCATGGCTTTCTCAAACACAGTCCAATTTGCTGCTGCAACTTTATTAGGAGAGCATGAGCATTTTAGTTAACTTGAATTTTTATTTGCATATACAACGCAAAACACAAAATATAATTATATTCGAATAAAACTTAAAACGGCTAATCAAATTCAAGTTAACTAAAATGCTCATGCTACACTAATCAAAATATAGCAACCAACATTTCAAGAGAGATTCACGAGGCGACTTTTACCATGTATTTAATAATCCCTACTACGAGAGTACAGTGACTGGGGGGGGGGTCAAAGTGACCCGAGGCTGATATATTTTGTTTCGGATGTGATATGAAGCTAAAATTTGGTACACATGGTCTCCAAGTGAAATCAAACAAATCGTGATGTTT
>JAUKPT010004700.1:0-10923 GCA_032273505.1 Nanomia bijuga
ATTGACGTTAAATATATAGAAATAGAGACGGAAGAAGCTAGTTTGTCACAAAATTTTGTTCTTCTTTATTTTCCCTATTTTTCGCTGAATTTTCCTAGTTGTTTGTGTGCAATCCCTAACCGGGAATAAGATTATGTGTGTGAAATTTCATGTTCATATTCAACTTATTTCTTGAGATAATTAACATTCGGCTGTAACATATCAGGCCTTGTCTATAGCTGGCCATGCTGTGAGTCAATCAAATTACACTTGATAATTTTCAACAGTTTGGGATCTATCTACTATCAGCATTTTCATAGACCTTTCATTGTTCATATTTCGACAAAATTCAATTCTATGCATATATTCTTATATAACTTCCTTATACACGCCCACTTTATTGCAATAGTTGTCCTGGAAAAGAGGATATCATTGTAGGCTTTGGTTAAAAAATTTGTTAGAATGGTTTTGGTGTTGCTTTTTTGTATAACGAAACAAAATGAAAAAGATTGTACATTGACATGTTATCAAAGTTGGTAGATAACGCATGCAATATCAATATCAATCAATATATATATATCTTGTAAAAGGCGTGTCCCTCTTGGGACATTACCTTGGTTGGGTTTTACAAGGAGTTAATAAATACAAATAGATTCATGAATAAATACGCACAGTACATTAACAAAAACAAAAACTAAGTAGCTACAACATAACAAATGCAATTGAGAAATTAAACCTCTTTTTGGGAACAGAGGGAGAGAAAAAAGAAGAATATAAGAAGATTTTTTATTTTAGTGGTTATTTCTTGTGTTGCAATTAACGGGTTGCTCAACATAAACCAGAAAAGAACATTTTTGTCGTTGGGGTAGTAATACCCTATGATAGTTTTTTCAATTTCTTCTAATGGACAGTCTTAGGCAATTTAATAGGAAATGGATTTCATTTTTGATTTTATCTGGGCAAAACGGGTATTTTCGGTTTAATCGGTGCATGTTTTCGTACCTGCCTGATTCAATCATCAAAGTGTGGTTTAATAGTCTGAATTTAGTAAGGACGGTCCTGTAAGGGGTGTTTCTGAGGTAAAATATTTTTTCAAATTTGATGTTGTTTTTGACAGTGGTATATGTTCGTAATTTCGACATGTTGCTTATTTCGGTGAGAGATGTCTGTTGAAAAATATCCATTTCTCTATGAAATAGTATCAAATTAGGTGCTTTGCTAGGTGTCTGGTTCAGAAATACCTCGAGAAGTCCGACTCGTGAGAAGCAGAGTTTTGTGGCCTCGGTCCAGCTATTTTCTTGAGTGTCATTGTAAGATGCTGTGACAATTCGATTTGCTTTTTTGCTTATGCATATTCTTTCCCAGTTTTTTATTGCATTTTTCTTGCCAAATATAGTGAGGGGGACTCTCCCTAACTCTAGCAAAACACCCAAATTAGGGGTTTGGGTTTGCACACCAAGTAAATCTTTGCAAAAACGTAAGTGGAAAGTTTCTAAAGGGTTAGTTTTAGGGATTTTAAGGGCACCCCAGAAGTCAGAGGCGTACAATAAAATTGGCTTGATCGGGGCGTCAAACAAGTTGATGGTGGTAGGTATATCTTTTAGGAGCAAGTTTCCTAGTTTAGTTTTAAGTGTTCCATATGCCATCAGCCCTCGATCCTTAAGGTCTTTTAGGGCGGTAGTTAGATTGAGAGAGAGGGTTATTAAAAACCCTAAGTACTTGTACTCTCTAACAATCTCAATCATCTCATTTTGGTACCATTGCTTGTTTTTTTAAGATTGACTTGAATCATATTTGCTTTAGTTTATTTTTCAAGGTTTTTTAGTAAAGTGTTTAGGTCAATTTCTGTTTCAGACAGTAGGAGTAAGTCCTCTGTCCAAATTAGTGCGTTAAGTGTTTTTGATTGGTCTATGAAAACAATCGGATATGAAAACAATCGGATAACCTTTTATCATTGCCGCACAAAGCATTATTGGATTAATAAACATTCTCATCGCACTACCGTGGTTGCTAAGAGAATAGGAAAAAATGTTTATTATCACCCATAAAATCCCTCAATGCTATGCGCGGTAACGATAAAACGTTATCCGATAAGATCTATCAATGTCGTCTTATGATACATGATTGGTTGATTGGTTGAATTTTTAAGCTTAAGATTCAAGATTCAAGATTTAATTCACCATAAAGATTAAAATGTTAAAAAGCACATCTTTAAAGAAAAATAGTTTAAATGAATAACAAAGACCTCAACTAGCATATTAAAATATAAATATAAATAAACTAAGCAGGCTAATTAAACAAAGGAATTATTTGTACTTTAATCATTTTTTTAGTTTTTGATAATGAAAAGGAAAAAAGCGAAAAAAAAAAAAAAAGGCAAAATAAAGAGACAATTTTCAACCTAAAAATCAAAAGAACATAAGTTAAATAGAATTAGTATAATGATATAGATTCGAGTTTTAGTTTGAGGAAATACTTTTTTGTTTTCGTATTTTTGTAATAATCTTTTTGATTAATTTATTCAAAAGTGTTTTAAAAGATTAATTAATTCAAAAGTGTTTTAAAAGATTAATTAATTTGATAATTAATAGTTAGAACAAATTGACCGCATTTTTATATGGAAGTGCAGTCTGTAGCAGTTAACGCAGCTAAATTCGATGAGTAGATATTTACAATTGGAGGATGAAGAGTGTAAAAAATCATTAAGTAATATGACTGATTTTCTATGTAATTCAAAGTCATTAATCGCATGCTTTATTGTTAAGATTTAAATATTATCTACTGAACATACTAAGTAAGGTATGCAAACATGTCTGCGATGTAGCGAAATTAAAGAGGAACTCCCAAAAAATAATCGTATATTATTGTTGTGGCTCAAAAAACGCATGCTTGGGATGGAGTGTTGATGACGTCACCTGTGGCAAATACACAGTTTTTAGGGATTGTTTTCCTTGACCTATGTCATTGTCCTATGCCTTGAGCTATGCCATTTCCGGTATGACGTCATCAATAAGAAATTTGTAAAAAGTTAGGTGACTTGAAATAAATATCTAGAAAGTTAGTATATAAGTAGCTACATTTATGCAAAAGTAAACGGTAAATCAAAAAAAATAATTTCAAGACCAGGAAAATGTTGCAAAAACCTCGAATGGCTGATTCTGGCTGAAAATGAGGTATTATGGCAGCCAAATATTGGCAGCTCTTGTACAATTCTCGTACATAAGAAATACACATAATGACCACCGATCATCGATCATACTATAGAGCTAAATGACGCAAAAGTTGTCGTTCCAAGTCCAGCACTCGTGCAGTGCGTACTTGTATAAACAAAACAAAAATTCAAAATTGGTAGTGAAATATAAGAGAACATAAGATAATATAAGAGAACTCTAACAGACATTTCTCGTTCACTTAATCTTGAATCAATTGGACAGTCCATTTGCCAGATATCGGGTAAGTTGGAATCACCAGTTAAAATCAACTGTTGAAATCACCAGATTGGATTGAATTAGATTGAGGAGGGACTTAAAAGAAACTGCATTTTGTGTAAGCAATATATATATATACAATATACATTACTTACAAAGTTTAAAAGTATTATTCTTTGAAGGCCTCACACAAGGGTGAAATATGTAGGAAATACTAAATCTATTCATTGGCAAAATAGAAAAAAGGAGAATATAGAGAAGCTGAACGAGGACATAACAATATCTACAAATAATGCACTACGTTTTGACTGCCTTGAACAGTTAACAGTACTCAAACTGTTTGTGTGCCTAGTGCCTAGCTACCAATATCATGATAGATAAGATTATGACGTTACAAGAGTTATCGCAGTACTCACATGGAGAATCAAGGAATTCCAGAAGTATATTTTAAATATAATTAAAGTATATTTAAAATATATTTATTTCCATGCAATTTAGAACACTTTTAAATATACTTAAAGTATATATTTTGTGTACTTTTTTGGTATTTTTAAATCATTGAACCTGAAATCCAAATATACTTTAAATATACTTTTTTTGTACTTTTTCTGTACTTTTTAAACCATCGAACCTGAAATTCAAATATACTTAAAGTATTTTTTTTTTGTACTTTTTTTTTACTATTTTTGTACTTTTTGAACATAAAAAGTATGACCCAGCTGGGATTTGAACCCACAACCTTGTGAATAGAAGCTGAACACTTCACTGCCACTGCTGATGGCGTTTAAGATGTAAATTGCAAACCAAATAAAAGAAAAACGTTAAAGACTTACACTTATCAAAACAAATATTTTCACATATACTTTAAGTATATATTTTTAATACTTTTTTTGTACTTTTCCCTTAAATCGTTTAAGATTTATAAATCTACGCTTTCAAAAAAATTATTTTTAAATATACTTTAAGTATACTTTTTTTATACATTCTTTTTACTAAAAAAAGTATAAAAAAAATACAATGAAAGTATAATACAATTTTTCTGACTTTTTATACTTTTTTTCTACTTTCAGAAAAAGTACAAAAAAAGTACAAAAAAAGTACAAAAAAAGTACAAATCAATTAATAGTTTTATGAAACTTTTATACTTTTTAAAAAAGTATGCTTTTTTTGTACTTTTATGTACGTTGTCCTAAAGTATATAAAAATTATAAAAAAAATACAAAAATAAAGTATAATACGTTTTTTTTTAATTTTTTATAATTTTTTAAAAAATATACTTTTTTTGTACTTTTTTTGTACTTTCTTTGTATTTTTCCTACAAAAAAAGTACAAAAAAAGTACAAAAATAATACAAAAAAAGTACAAATCAATTAATAGTTTTATAATACTTTTTTATAGTTTTTGTAAAAGTATACTTTTAGTACTTTTTTTTACATTGTCTCAAAGTATATAAAAAGTATAAAAAAATACAATAAGAGTATAATAAAATCTTTTAATTTTGTATTGCTTTGAACTTTTTTTATACTTTTTTCATATTTTTTTTTATACTTTATCCTAAAAGTATGAGAAAGTATAAAAAAGTACAAAAAAAGCACAAAGTAATAAAAGAATCGTATTATACTTTTTTTATACTTTTTTCAAAAAAGTATGAAAAAAGTATATTTTTTTGTACTTAACAAAAAAAAAGTATAAAAAAAATTTACTTTAAGTATATTTGGGAATAAAAGTTTTTTTGATAATTTGATCCTAAGCAGACAGACATTTTCATAAAAATAAATGATGACGAATGGTAGAACATTAAAGTAGTTAGTGAGAATAACATGGAAAGATGAAAGATGATGAGAAACAATAAAAAGCTGGACAACGTGGGATATTTGGTATTTGTTAGGAAATTAGATATGAAGACAATCGAGTTTCACTGGCCAAATATGTGATATTGCAGCTCAAAAAACTGATCAAGCGTTTGAATGAACAGCATCACATAAAAGTATTCAAAATCTTAGAGTTAAAAGTATTCTCACTTACAACATGAGTACATGATGGAGTCTTCTAAATCAAGCGCAAGACGACAATCTGGGAAAGGAAACAGTAGAAAATGCTGCAAATTCATTTTTTCTGTTCGAAAATTTAAGAAAACAATGTCATTTCTCTTCCAAAACCATGCAGAGGTCTTGTAACTTGTAAAATAAATAAGTAAATTGATTGGATGGCATGAAAAGTGCTTTCATATTATGTGTGTTATAATATGTTGTTGACAAGTTCAATTACATGGATTTGGCAAAAGTGCAAGTTATCAATCGCATCGTTGACAACATGATGATAAGAAATACAGTATATGTACTGTATTCATTTGTGGCGTACTACAATATAGGCCATGTTAACGTGCAGGTAAACTTTTCTGGGATGTAACAAGATAAACGACGTGAATTAAATTAACGAAATTTTCTAATTATCAAGTTATTTTCAAATATGTGCCATGGGAAAATTGTGTCTTAAAATATTTTCATTTGTTTTAATTCCTTAATGGTTGATAACATTCTATTATATCAGGCAAACGACGATGAGTTCAGATTCTAATTACACGTCTGTGTATATAAGCGCAAAGGTTTCAGAGAAAGATACAATTGCATGCCTTCCAGATCATCCTAAAATTCTAAAATGTCCTAAAATTTTGAAACTTTGTCCTAAACAGTCCTAAAATATAGCTATATTCCGAAATGTCCTAAAATGTTTGAATAATATTTTAAAATTGGCGCAAAAAAGGGACATAAACCAAAGAGGGGTGGGGGGTTACATTGGTAGGGTACTAACCCATGGCTAGGTAAACCAATATTTCAATATTCCCCCAAAAAATCATGACCACCACCATTGGTACCTAGGTACTAACCTAAATTTGGTCAAAAAAGGTAGTACCAGGGCTGACGTGCCACTTTTGGCTTTTGACGCGTCAAATCAATATTTGACGCCCCAAAATTTCGGATGACGCGCCAAAAAAGTATATGATGCTTCGAGTTGATGCATCACAAAAAAATCCTTATTTTCAGACCTTCGGTACCCACGCCCAATTTTAATACTGGGTGAAAGGAATATCTCTCGATCGGATAATATAGCATAAGAAATATGTCGTTATTTTTACATTCTGATTACAAATGATACTAAATGACTTCCTAAATACTTCTAGAGAAACATTATAAATAGTTAAACAACAAAATAATTATAGCACAAAAGGAACAATTTTTTTTAACAATAAATAACTTTATAGATAGATAATAAAGGTATTTGTAATGCAGAATGCTGTCTATGCAATGCCGGGTTTCAATTTTATCGGCGCAGTGGTCGAAAGGCATAGCTAAGCCGTGCCCTGGGGTGGACATGCAGCAATGGCTGCAGCCCAGAGGCCTTAAACTGTATGATACCCGCATAAGTTCAAAACCCCTTGTGACAGGAAACCCCAGCTGCGACAACTCCAAATCTTTCAAATGATTGTGTTAAAAAGAAAAAGAATCCCTAACCAATTCGTACAAAATTTTCCCTTTCTTTACATATCTTCCTCTCTTCTCAAAATATTTTTTGATCCCCAATGGTCCTCTTTGATAACTTCGATCAACTTTCTAAAATGTTCATGTATATTCTCTTCATATGCAATTCTATCTGACTTTAAGTTTACAACTTTTACAACTGGTAAAGCATGATGAATACATATTCCAGATAACTTAGCAAACAGCCTTTTTATGTAACATATATAATTCAACACCAAGGTATTGTACTGTAGATATTCTTGAACATCAATTTTATATTTTCACAAACATAAACATAAACATTACAATAAAATAAATTGTCTACAAAATTCTCTACATAAATGGATTTCAAAATACCCTGCCCTTTTTATGACTTTTTATGATTTTCATTCAGAACAGCTCAGAATAATAGCATTTTGAAACTTATTCTATGGATTAATAAACATATTAAGCAGTTGAAATTAGTACCCTGGTATTAATTTGACTTAACCGTGAAAAAAAGATTACACCCACCAACCTCAAAAATGGTACCCAGGTACCAATTGATTTTCTAGCTTATCGCAAAAAAACTCTGATTAATTGGTCCAGAAACATGCATTTCCAGGCGTTTCAGATGTCCCTAAACATGTACCTAAAACAAACTCTTTGAATTAGGCCATGAAAGTCTTAATAGTACAGACCAGATGTCCAAAAATATACTAATTTTCTGAAAATTGTTCTCAAATGTCCAAAACTTTGGGCCATGTTTATCCTAAAATTTCCCTAAAATCTTAAGATTCTTAGCCATTTTTGGTCTGAGAGGCCTGCAATAGTACTTTAAGATAATTACCTAAAACAATTCTATCACCGTTTAAATGCAAAGGAAATGATTTCATTTTTGACAAACTTTTCTTCTTTTCTTCTGAATGCGAACCCCGTTTTTCACAACACATAGCATGAATTTAGATTAAGTTGTTACCTTTGCCATGCTAAAATTAGAAACCACAAGTTTCAATATTTCATAGTGTTTAGTCACTTTTGGTAAAATCGAAATTACTTTATATTTCCACGAATGTTCAATGATTTCTTGGGAGGATTGCATTAAATTTTATTCTTTACTGATATTTGTTCACCGATGAAAAATTAATAGTAGGAGTAGGCTATAAGTATGACTTATTCAACCTTTGTCTTGAATGAGTCCCATTGAGTCCCATTTTTCTTGATTTCTATTAGTATGAGCATGTAAAAACTGAAAACGGAATTGAAAAAAGTCAAAAAAAAAAAGTTCACCACCTAACTGTGAAGGAAAAATGAAGATGGAAATGAAATTAAATGAAAATGAAAATGAAAATGAAATGTACATCATTGGAATCCTCGCCTTCTGAGAAGCTCAAATTCACGTTTTTTAGTTGGTTTTGGGTGAATTATGATCCAAATGCTAACAACCTACATTTTTGAGCCTACCAGTAGGCGGGAATTACAATGGTGTACATTTTTAGAACACTGAATTTCAGAAGGTTGAAATTTTCACCTTCATTTTTTATTCATTTTTCAGATTCTAAATACACTGTTTTTATTTTTCTAAGCAGACACCCCTATGTAGGTTTCAGGTAAAAAAATTGCAAAAAAATATTTAATAATGGCTTCGAAAATCTTTCAAAAATTTCTTTAAATTTGTCTATTACACATTGAACGTGACCAGAAAAACGATGAATGGCAGAATTTTGAGACTTGACCCTGTATAGCCTACTGCTATTAATAGAAATAACTAAATTCAATCAATCCCACATAACCATTTGCGTTCTTTACTAATAGGCCTAGACAATGTGCACGTCTTTATCGAAACCTTCAGGGTCTGCAACTTTAAGGACAATTTTACAATCATATATTTACAAAAATTTTACTCAGACGAAGATTTCGTATGTATTCTTCTTGCCCCTGTCTACATGATAAAGTAACCAAATTGTATTTCGGTAAAAACCATTTGGAATTCCATTTGCAAGAAGTTTCGATGTTTGGTATTCATTATACATCGTTTTTAACAGGGTATTTCTTACTATCAGTAACCATTCAAATTCTTCCAGAATTTAAATGGGCATTTAATTTTTAAAGCACCTACTCTTTGGCAGTTGCTTGCAATGTTTCATGACTTCCTTTGATGAATTAATCAGGTCGAAAACCCCGAAAAAGATTTCTAAGATTTTAAAATTTGCATAAAACATTTTTTAATTTATTAACTTTTAGTAATAAAGTAATAAGTAATAGTAGTGTAGATAATTGAATTTGTTGAGCTAGAACTAGTGTGAATGTAATTCACATATTAATACAAAATGTGTCTTTATTGCGTAATTATTACCCTGAATTTATGAAAACAGGCATTCTTGTACCTTTTTATGACATAAAATGTCACGAAAGAGGCAGCTCAATTAATTTGGTTCGTAAATGGTTGAAATTTGGTATTCTCGTACCCTTTTAGACAATCAAATTAAATAGACAATGGGGCTGAATTTGATCTCTTAAAACAGACTGTTCTATGTTCGAAAATGGTCAAAATTTCGTTTTCTCTTACCCTTTTAGACAATCAAACTAAATAGACAATGGAACTAAATTTGATCTCTTAAAACAGATAGTTCTAGGTTAGAAAATGTTCTCTTCAAAATCCGTTTTTTCAATGAATTCTATCGAAAACTGGATTTATTTCACTACAAGCTAGATTTCTTACATGTTGAATTTTTTTCAAAAAACATTTTTTTTTTCAAAAACTGGACTTATCTCACTAGAAGTTTGATTTCTACATTATTAAGATTTCTGTCTTGAACAACAGAATTTTTTTAACCTTATCTCCAAAATTGTATCATCCCACTAAAAAGATTGATTTCTCACATGTTAAGGTTTTTTATCAGAAAACTGGAATTTTTAAATCGATTTGATCATTTGATCGATTTCATTTTTCACATGTGTTGAGACTAGAAGTGTATATTCTGTAAATCTTCTGAATATCAATTATTTTTATCATTTTTTTGATTGATGGTACAATCTTATTTTTTCTCTACGATTTTATATTCTAGAAACTAAACGCACTAATGTTATGGTAGAGGATTGAATCATTCAAAGAAGTCGCGTCCGCTTTATCAAAAAGTCAAAAAAAAAGTCAAAAAAGTCTAAAAAAAAGTCAAAATTCAAAAAGTAAAGAAAGAAAATCAAAAAGTCAATAAAAAAGTCAAAATTCAAAAAGTAAAGAAAGAAAATAAAAAAGTCAATAAAAAAGTCAAAAAATCAAAAATTGGAAATTTTTAAGTGATTCACCACTCGGATTGAGCCATAGACAGAAGCTTCCTAGAAAAAATTACAACAAAACGATTCAACAATTCGTTTTTCCCGATGCTATCAGAAATTGGAATGTTTTTATACCTACATTCCAGACTATGCCCTCGTGCACTGTCCTTAAAGCACACCTGAACAATTTATTTAGACCAAAATGCAAATCTAAATTTGGAATTCATGATCGTAACGGAATTCGCTTGATTTACCAACTAAGGGTAGGTCTTAGCCCATTGAAGAGCCACAAACTACGACAAAGTTTTGAAGACACTCCTACTGACATTTGTCTCTGTGGTATTGAGACAGAAGATACCAAACATTTTCTCTTCTCTTGTCCTTTATATGCCATGGACTACTTATACACATGGACACGGCACTCATTTTCACGGTGTACATTAAAAGGCTAATCGTACAACATAAGGTTGATTGAGTATAGAACTTTCTTTAACTATTTTTTTTCCTTATGCTCATATTAGAATGAATATAATCTTAATATATAATTATAGGGAAATTATTTGGTGACTGAGGATGTGTGACGTCACTATGACGTCACGTATGACGTCATAATTATGTAATGATTACATTTGATCATTTTGTTCCAAATGCCCAAAAACACTTAGAAAAAGAAGTTAACATATGAATAAATGAACGTATCTATACTTAGTAGCATTTATGATGCACCATCGCCTTGCAGTTTG
>JAUKPT010004701.1:0-10922 GCA_032273505.1 Nanomia bijuga
ACACACACACACACACACACACACACACACACACACACACACACACACACACACACACACACACACACACACACTATCAACCCTGCAAAAAGACCAGTGGACTAGACCAATACGATTTAATCTTATCAAGAACAGTTATGCTATGCACACAATTTCCACATAATTAAACTCAAATAAAAACAAACGAACAGAATTACATGTATATCAAATGTTTCTTTCTCTCTTTTTCTTATCCATACTAGTCTATATATACATTTAAACCCCAAAGTTTCATCTTGATTGCAATATTCCCATAATTTTAACGCATTGTACCGATTTCACCAATAAATCGGAGGAAAGAAAGCTGCTAGCTTCTTATTTACTGGGCAAGATAGGGTCTTAAATTTTCCCATGCCATCATAGCCTAATGCAATATAGGTTCTCCATATATTTTGTGTACCACAGAATCCCAATTATTCAGCGTCTTCTTTTAGATGTGGGTCCAGGAGTTGATGCTGGAGACGATGGTTGCGAATTGGTACTCGTACTTAATTGGGACTGACGAGCATTTCGTTTGCGTTTCGGAGATAAAAGACTTTCAGTTGTAAGTAAGTTTGTATTCAAAGTTAAATTCGAAGGCCTTGAAACTGCTGTCACTTGCACATCATCCGGAGAAGTGACTGATAATGCAGGTGAGGATGGAGCAGACATAAACTCGGGATTTGTCATCTCTTCTGGTAGCATAAACTCGTTTTCTTCATTCGGAAACGGAAGTTCGTCGAGTTCGTTTAAAGTTTCGAGATTATACATTCCATACAAATGTGTCCAGACAAGTTCTGGCGAAAGTTCTTTTGATTCACATGCTGATATCAATTTATGATGGACACAAGCCATATGAAAATGACGATTTATACCTGTGGGTTTATGACCCTTCAAGGCGTGAAATAAGTTGACTTCTAAATCTGCTGTCCAGATATTATTAGTGTTAGTCATATCTAAGAGAAGCAAAAAATACAAATATCAACAATCATTTAGTCAGCCTGGGAGATCCATGTAATAACTTAGAAAAAAACATATTATTCACTTGGATATAATGTAAATAATCCAAGTGATGACTTGGATTAGAGACTTGATCTACTGTTAAAAATAGCTTTTGAAACGAATTAACCTTAGGCGATTGAGTGTCCAAGGAATAATGAATGAACTACCACTCTCAGTTACTAACTCCGTTTTTTTAGGGCTAATGTTTTTGTTGGTTGCATCTATGAAGAACATCAAGAGTTTGTAACGGAAAATATTTTGAAATTTACTTAAAAGAACATTTTATTCAGGGCACATTCAATTCAGGACACCAGTGGCTTGCATCGATTAGGATTAGACCCTAAACTAGGAAATTTGCTTTTTCATTGTAGCTGCATTAGATTTCAAGTTTATTTCTGGAAAGGAAGTCATTACATTGATTTCACGATTTAAAGAATTGTAATTAATTAATCTAAATAAAATGATTATAAGTGGGCCCACCAATATGTGAATTTATCGTATAAAATGTTTGATACCTGACACTTGTAGCTCACACCTAGATTTCATGACATTTTTTTTTTTGATCCCTCAACGCAAGAAGCAAATTTTTCCCAGACATGTGATTTTGGCTAAAAGATGGACAACGTTTAGCTGAACAGTTTTAATTACATAAATAGACATTAATGGACTAAATATACAAAACATAGATAACATAGTAAAATATATAAAATATAATTTTTCAAATTTTTGGTCTGAGGACTCATTTCGCTAAAAGATGCAGAATATTTTGCTGATCAAAATTAGTAAGTTTTAAAAACATACACATTAATAAACTGCAGAACGCCCCAGCCCCACAAGCTTGAAGCATGGGTACCCAGTACTCTTCGAATTGTTCGGAAGAACTTAAGTTCTTTAGTTAATAAAAAAAATGATGTGATCAAGACTTTTTAAAATAAATAAAATAATAAATAAATAATAATAACATGTATAAATGTATAAATACACCTCTAAATACAAATAAAACCCTAATTTGCAGCAGTTTTTAGGCAGTGCAAATAAAAGAAATACACATTAATGGACTACTTTTTCCTTAAAATACGAAAAACCACACAATATTCGGCATTTTGTCCACTTTTTCCTGAAAACGACATTTTTTGCAGGAAATCTGGCTGTGTCAAATTATTGACCTTCAACTTCACGTCAAGTCTCATGACTGATTTTCGAGAAAATACCCAAACAGAAAGACTAACAGGGTTCAATCTATAGAACCAACCTCTGAAGTCAGCAGGTTCAAAAAGGAGTATGATAAAGTGTTAAGGTTTTATGTGCTTTTAACAGCAGGCTAATATATATTAAAAAAAGTTGAAGAAAATTAACATCAAACATTTCAGAGTGTAACATAACAATTTCTTTCAATTCTAGCATATTCACATGTGTAATTTACTTTTGTACACCTAGTAAGTATCTCAGTGTACCAAGTAGTGATAGAACTTTCGAAATAAGACACCACTTCTGTTGGCACACTAAAAGAGTAATTCACTAGAATAGTATCTAAATCATGTCTTTTTAAGGGACATTTAAACCCATTTATTCCAATATCAAGTTTTATCACATGTAAGTCTAAAGATTCAATCTGTAAATCATCTTCCCTTTCGGTGATGTAAACAACAGGATATTCCAATGCGATTCCAAATATTGTGGGAGTAAGAAATTCTTCATCTATCTTCAAATCAACAAAAGAAGGATTAGATAAGTCAATTAATTGGTTTTGAATCATTTCTAAATTTGCCAATAACAGTTTTACTATCTTCTCTGGAATATTTATAGACACCTGACCCAGTTTTCTCAAAAAAATAAAATGATAAACACCGGAAGATAAATGGTCCGATTTTAAGTATAAAATTATTTTGTCAATATTTACTTTCAGGAGTTCGATGTCAACAACCATTATATCTGAACATAAACTTAGAACTGATAAATTTCTTGACATGAATCCTCCTTCTTTGAGAGCAAATAAGATTTCTTTTACTTCTCCTATATTGGTTTCAAATATATCACACAACCAAGCTGCTTTAATGTGACTATTAACTGCTAAAATATTAACTAAAAATGTGCAAAGAATGTTTTTCTTCTTTATTCTTTTTTTGACAACAGGATTCTGAATTGGACATATACAAGCCATAATAACATTCATAAATCACGAACGCTAAACCATATATCTATAAGGTAATTGTGTATAATAATCTGATAACAAAAACCCATTTAATGTTTACTTTAGCTTCATTTTGTAAGTATCTAAAAGAAAATCAAATATACCTTGACAAAATAAACAGTGCTCTCAAATTGTAACTAATCATCCCTTGCCTCTTAAAGTCTAGAACTCTTCCACCTAGAATATTCTCATTCCTATTATATCATCATTCAAATATATCAATTCATAATCATATTCTTCTCAGGGGTTCATATCTCCCCTGAAAAAGTACATCCCTAGTGGAGTATCCCCCCTGACCCAATATACAGCAGCCCCTGATTTCTTCCCTTTTTAGTCAAGCACGCGAGATTAGAATAAATGAAATATGCAATAGCAATTTTCTAAAACAGGAAATATATTGATATTAAATGTTTGATTAGGCAAAACATGTCCAGTTCCCCCACACACACCCCTAGTCCCAAAATCTCACCCCTGTAAATTGGAAATTCGACCCATCTTTTTCCTGAGTCAAAAGTGGACACTATGATAACTTTTATTGGTCAAAACAATGGGCAACAATGGGTGATTTCTTGTATTTTAATCTAAAAATCGGACAGTTGATATCTTTTGATATCTTTTGGAGGTGTCTTGAGAAAATGGATTTACCATATATTTTTACCTAATCAGACTTAACTCTAGAAAACTAGATCTTCGAGTCACTTTTGTTTAACTTGGTTAGACAAGTTCAAGAAAGTGAGAATATACAAATAAAGCATCTGTATCATCCATAATTAGAAATAAGGCACAAGAAATATGACAAAAGATCTGCATCAAACTACACAGATCTGTACACAACACACAAACGAAAATAGTATCTGAAAAGAATGTTGTAGAATAATCGATTCCACACCCAAGTTCAGGTCATAAGCCTTTGGAAAGTCATATAAATATGCCAGGAACCAAATGTTCGTGAAAAAAGTAAATTAGTGAGTTCAGATCAAACCAATGATATATCGAAGTGGTACTTATCATTCTCTTTATTGCAACTTGATAATTCTTGTGCCACGGATTTCCAATGCCTCAAGATACTCCAGAAATGTCCAATATGAACCAAGTTTTATGTTGATTAGATTTGATATTTTTTATACTTTGTATTAGTGATATATTGAATGACTTTTCTTATTCGTTAGTTTTTATGTCTTTCCAGTAACGGACCTTTTTCTCAACTGATTTTTTTTTTTTACTGTCCATGACTTTTTTTCCAGCCATAGCGCTTGCCAAACATTTTACAATAAATCCTATAGAACCTACCAGAACCTAAGTACTTTAATGATTGATATATTCCTTATAAAGAATATTATCCTTATAAATCCTCTTGTTTACACCACGAAAATGAATAAGCGTTTGCACAAACAAGTCCCAAAATAGACCAAAATTGGGTTCACACACATATGTACATTATGATCAAACAGAAGTGCCTTTCACAAACTTGAGCGAGTTGCTTTGTTAAGCAAGGTGTTTCTTTTTTACACAAACAACTCTCAAAATATAGTTTGAATTAGCATTAAGGCAACGTATATTCACTAACTGCCGTCTCGCTGTCTTAGTATATAAAAGCTTTATTGTATATTCCAAACTAGTTCTGAAAATAACTCTTTACGTTTCCAAATAATATTAGATTTGTTCTTAACTTACAGATTCCTTATAACACAATTAAGTAGAATCCTAAGAATATTTAAGTGCACCACACACAAATATTTATGGATGCTACTATACATTAGACACTTCCCCCAATCACATAAATTTTACTCTAAGCGAAAAATAGAAAATTCCAAACCCCACTACCCATTGCAAAAGACTAACAACAACTTAAAAAGATTACCTTATAATTGGCCCATTCATAATCTAACAAATAAACCTTATCCTAATTCAATAAATTGGTATGTTCTTTTTTTATGGAAGGCTATTTTGAAATCAATATTTTTCAGTAGCAGAACCTAGTTCTTATCACATAATTCATCACACAAATTGCTCTGACAGAAAGCAGAGTTGATCACCTTGTGGTCTGTAAATTTACCTATGAAACACAGTTAAAAAACATCATGTGTCCTTAAACAACTAGTTATCTCCCGAGTGTGCTGAAACGTAGAATTTCCTATCTCCCTATCACATACAGCAATAGTCTATATACTGTTTTTATTTATTTCCAACTTTACTGACATATACATCACTTCTGTATATCGATATCCACTCAATTCTCAAGATTGATAATCAATATTTAGCTCATGTAGGATACTACGGATTGTTGAATCAGGAAGGGGTGTGGAAACAAGTGATCCCTGGTATTTTTAGAATTAAAAATGGGTAAATAGACAAATGAATGAGTAAAAAGTAAGTAAAGATAGAAAAATAGATGAATGAATAAATGATTAGATTAATAGATGATATTAAAAATAATGGGGATAATGAATAGTATGTAGATATAGATTAATAATTGTATAATTAGTTAATAGTAACAGAAACATTCCTTGGGATTGAAGGTTTGTGTATTGTTAGCAGGCACGTCGTTGACAATATGTTCCTCTCCCAGATACATAACTGTGACAAAAACAAACTATACAAATAACAAACATAAAGACAAACATATATGAAATAAATGAATTAAGAAAAAGGAGTAAATAATGGATGAATGGGTGATATTGGTTGCAAATGAGTTAACAAATGGAAACATTGTTTAGAAAGTCTGTAGGGATTGAAGGTGGGGTATAGTTTACCATAAAATGTTTCTTCGCAATATTCATCATCATTATCATCAAGTTTATGTTCTCAAACCTGTCATTTACAGATTGAAACCAACCTGTATTGGTTGATGAATTTGAGTTTTCGTTAGAAAAAGCGACTTTAGTGTTGTCATATCATATTTGAACTCTTGAGGTTGCAAGCAGCAGCTTATTGTTGGATTTTTGGACCCACCAATCCGGCCCTGTCTGTCCATACTCCTAATTCCCTTCCCTTGGGACTTAGGCATTGTTTGGTGAGAATTCTTCAAATTTAGACGTCTGTATGTCGTCCATAACAAAAAACTCTATCATTATTTTTTTATGATTTTTTGCAGCAAGTTAGCCTTAAGTAAGTGTAAAAAAGTGACAGAGCCCGATTTTTCATGAAAAATCTGGTTCGTGGGAAAAAGTGGTAAAAGTGTCAACATTTGGTGAAAAATGTGGTTTTTGCTGTTTTACGCAAAAGTTAGTCTATTAATATGTATGTTTTTTTACGCAAAAGTATTCAGCAAAATGTACTGCATCTTTGTGCGAAAACCACATGTCTGGGAAAAATCTGGTTTTCAAGATATTTTCAGATTTCAAGTTTCAATATATCAAACTGTTTGAGTATATAATTTGATATTTTGCAAGGTAGTAGACCTTCATCAGAAGTAGTTCATGATCTCATATGTCTGCCCAAACATGCCCAAATTAGGCCAAAATAACACTTTTTTCAATATTTCTGGATAACGGCTCTAAGGATTTTTTTAGCTTGGGTATATGAGTTGATATTTTGCAAGGTGGTAAACCTTAATAGAGAATAAGTCATAAATATATTTCATGATGTCACATGCCCAAATTAGGCCAAAATAGCACTTTTTTCAACATTGCTGGAAAATAATAAATATTTTACAATTTTTTACTAGTTTTTATCAACTTTTGACCAATTTTGTTAAAGAAACTGGTCAAACAAGACATTTTATATTGGTTTTGTAATCTTTTTGTCTTTTTTAATATACTTTGTTTCTTGGTTAAAACAAATGTGACCAGATCGAGAAAAAAGCTAATGGATAATTCAATTTTTAGTATTCTTCAGTATTATTTTGATTAATTTTTCATTTTTTTGTTCATTTATGTTCAAAAATTGCAGTGGCATTAATGGCCCTCTCTGGTGACACAAACCTCAAAATACAACTGGTCTAATATGAAAGTCTGATATGAAATTGACACTTGAAATTTAATTTGAAATTTAAAATCTTTTTATCTTTAAACAAAATTATATTTTTTGGTCATACTGGGTATCTGGGTATCCATTAATGATGGGGATGGATATTGACTGGATTTGAAAAAGGTTTTTCTAAACAATCAGGACATTGGCATTCCTGTGAAAGTTCATAGGTTTCTAAAGAAATAGGCTGTTTGATATGGTTATGTGGGACTCTAATACATAAAAGAATCAGTTTCTAGATTAGTTTTTGAGAAAATCACAAAAAACAGCTAATTAAAAAAATGGCCGCTTTGATCTTATTTGACAAGCTATAACTTTGTAACAGATGGCCATAATGACTCCAAATTTGGTATGCAAGTAGGTGTGCTGAATCATTCTGGACCTTTTTACACTTTTACAAAATGAGTCAAAAAACAGATCTGGGGAAAGGTACTTTTTCAAACATTTCTGGGTGGCATATCTCAAGAACTAGAATTTTCTCAACTTCGTTTCAGAAGATGTGCAATCACTAGAACTGCATTATTTCAAAAAATAAGTATAGATCGGGCTTCGTGAGTTTTGTTAGACAATGAAAATACATCTTCATGTCAATTTTCAAAAGCATCCATATTGTAGATATTCGTAACTTTTTAGTGGACACAAAAACACACCTTTTGCCATTATAGCTCAACTAAAAGTTAAAAAACTAAATTATAATTTATTTAATGCATTTCGACATTTACAGTCATAAAGAGAGGTACTAGTGTTGCACTTGTGCATTTAAAGCTTAAGCATTTTACCATACTCAAAACTAATTATTATAGATACAATACTTTTTTCTTTTATATTAATACTTTTTAAGAAATTAAGTAAGCTCTATATATATTTATCTTAAAGGTTTTAACATCTCGTTATTATTCACTATTGTAAAATAAAATGATTTTAGCTCAACTATTAGCACTATAGATTTTACCATGCTCCAATCTAATTATTATGAATACAATACAAATAGTTAGTACTAAACAATACAAACTATTACAAAGACTTAAACATGTATACTTTTCCTAATATTTTAACAGTAACCAATACCAATCATGAATAAACACAATAAATTACTTTATAATTCAGTGCATAAATTAGAACTTGACAATACCTAGTCCCCTACTTTTATTTCTAGATAATTTATAACCATTGTAAAATCAAAATGATTTTAAACTTTTTTATTCCATTTTGAAGATGACTGTAAATGTCGAAATGCATTAAATAAATTACATCTTTTTATTGAACTATATGTTTTTGTTCATAATTCCTTAGTAAGGTATTTTGAGCACAAGTTTTTGTTATTGCTCTTTAATTTTGGGATCATGTCAAGTTTACCATGATTACAGATGATAAAGAAGAAGAATCAGGCAACTTTTTCCTGAAGTAAATTTCTATGAATTATCTCAGAGTTGTAAGTTCTCAAGTTCTAATCTTCTTCTTAGTTGATTAATAATTTTTGTAGAAAAAATCATGTCTGATGTTGAAGAAACAATCAAAAGAATCAGTAGCCATAAAGGTGTTATTGGTATCATTGTTGTGAATCAAGAAGGTATTCCAATCTGAATAACTTTGGATAACACAACTACTGTGCAGTATGCTGGCCTCATTCACCAACTAACTTTTACTGAGAGACCAATCTATCTCCATCCACGAAAGGAACATCCAAAGTTTTGGAATTGAACTGTATAAAGTTAGTCTCGGACTTTCACCAAAAATCATGAGACCCTATCATTCTCCCTACTCGACCTGAAATAAAATATCCTTGAGATAAAGAAACTACCATTTCCAAAATTCAAAAAAACTATAAGAGCATGGAAACCAATATGTTCCTGCAATATTTGCCAAACATATTTAAAGGTCTAAGTTACATCTAAGATGAGACTATTTCTCTGCTTATCTTCTTAAACATTTTTATTCCATTTTAACTTTGCATTCTCTTTTATATTTATTGTATATTCTTTTCATCATTTCTTAATTTTTAGATTGTTTTACTTATTGATTTTATCCATTATTTTATTTCTTGCAAATGTTTTGATTTATAATAAAGTTTCTTTTTTTAACACACATTAAATAAATGAATAATAATAATAACAATAATAAAATGTATTAAAGGTTTTTTCTAATTTTTATATATAGTGTAGCCCTAATGTTTCCACACGTTTTAGATGGTGATAGACTTTGTTAAAAGAAAGATATGTAAATATTTCTTCACTTCACATGTTTGCCCAAAGATGCATGAGCATGCCTGGAAATGGTGACTTATTTTTTCAGCATATGATAGTATGATGTCACATAGACTAATAAAATACTCAGACAGTTAAGGTTAAACAGTAAGAAAGTTATCTGAAGCCAACTGTTAAGAAATATGACTTGTACATTAAATCACGAATGTGAACAAGATTCAGACTCCTATCATGACTTCATCATACCCTTTTTAGGCAAAATTGGGCCCTTATTTCTTGTTTGAAAAGGGCAAATATTTTTTATGAATCAAGAGATTTTTCATCTTTATTTATTCTTCAATTTTTTATTTTGTAGATTTCTTAATAATAATCTCTTACAATGTCTGAAGTTGAAGAAACAATCAAAAGAATCAGTAGCCATAAAGGTGTTATTGGTATCATTGTTGTGAATCAAGAAGGTATTCCGATCCGAACAACTTTGGATAACGCAACTACTGTGCAGTATGCTGGCCTCATTCACCAACTAACTGCTAAAGCAAGAAGCACAGTGCGTGATATTGATCCTCAGAATGATCTCACATTTTTAAGAATACGATCAAAAAAGCATGAGATAATGATTGCTCCAGATAAAGAATACATGTTGATTGTCGTGCAAAATCCTTCAAGTAATGATAAATTGTAAATAACTGAATAAAGATTCAAGTGTTGATAGCAACATTCTAATTTATTTCTATATACATGATGATTTGTATTATAAATATTGCATTATCATAATTCTTCGATATAAGTTGAGACGTTTTAGTATGGTTCTTTTTTAATCATTTTGTAAATATAAATGTTTGTAGAATTAGATATCAAGCTTTTTCTTTTTGTCATTATTGACAAACCAAATAATACTGCTTTATTGTTGGACCCACCAACTTTGGAGGTCGTCCTCTGGATTAAGGCTCTGTCAGTTCATTATTTTTTATATTACAGACTTAAGACCTCTTACCTAAAAACTTTCACTTATCAACTTTTAGTCTGTTTCTAGTGTTTATTAGTCATTTTTGTCTAGTTCTACTTACTTACTTTGCATATCAGTTATCTTTCTTTTTATTACTTTTTATAGGTTTTGTGGGTCCAATTAAAGCTTTATTCAGCCTTTCTTACGGGTAGGGGTAAGGGGTCCATCTCCCTCTCTCACTAACTGTTAAGGTCAGAAAGATCAAATTAAGATAAGGTTTTGTGTTGTGAGCTAGTTTGGTCCGTATGTTATGGTGTTCTATCTGGTTTATAGTGGTTTGTTCAGGCTTGATAAGCATATAAATACCAAAACAAACTGAATTTTTGAAGCAAAATCTAGAGTGATTTTGCATTATCGCTCTGAGACCCACACACCTACATAGTTGATGATTTTTTCTGATGAATGTGAAAAAAAAAGTTTTTTTGATCTTAGTTTTAATTTTTTAACATAAATTTTGAAATTGATCATTAAGTAATCAAATCTCAAGATAAAAAAAATACATCTTTTTTTATTTTTTTATCTCTTCCCTTTA
>JAUKPT010004702.1:0-10922 GCA_032273505.1 Nanomia bijuga
TCATCTCTGTAGTGTTGAGATGTGTGTTTTTTAATGTAGCATTCAATGAAACCTTATATCTAATTACATTTGAGGGTCATTTCTTGTCATATCAAAAATGTCATGTCATCCATCTTTTTAGATTTTGCATTAAAAATTTTATCAACTACAAGTTTACCTACAAGTTAAATTGACTTATTTTGACTGTGGTCGATTTTTGTGTGACTTTTGCATCACTTTCTCTTTGATATTTGAAAATATTTTAGGTTGAGCAAGGACACTATGAACAGAAGTGGTAGAGAACCACATTTTTTTAATACCCTTACAGCGAGCATTGATAATTGTCGAATTGTTAATTGTGTGCATTAAGTCTGGAATTTTACATCAGGGCTTCACTACCATAAGAAGAATGAGTTGAGAAGAGCTGACAAAAATATCGACCTCTTTAATGACCCCATTATGACATCATAACTCATTAAAAAGGTTACATTTTTATACAACCAAACCAAGACAACTTTAGTATCGTTGGAAAGAGAATTTAATTCTGACCATTTTTCACAACAGAAGCCACTCATAAAAATGACGTGACCTTGAGATACTTGGCAGTAACCAATAAACCATAAAAATACTTTGAATGAGTAAAATGTGATAGATAAGATGCAAAGAAGCTGAAAATGGTCCTTTAGAATAAAAAAACTCATCTCATTTACATCAAACGTTGTTTTTCAAACTTGTCTGATTGTAAAAGCTTGCTTGAATTTTAATGCTAAAGACAGTCTGCTTGTCAAATCTTTTCAATTCTTGGCAAATTTTGCTGAATACTATCAAACGTCATCAAACTATCGGCAAATCTAAAATTTTATTCACATTTGGTACCCCATCACGTTCCAGCTGTATCTTGAAGAAAATAGTACCACTGCACTGACCTAATATTTCTCTGGATTTCTGACAAATGGCACTCTGGTTGCTAACTGTAATAGGGTATATGATATGGCCACCTTTGAGGTGGTAAATGGGCATGATTTTCAACATTTGTCTTACTTAAAAATTCAAATAGTAAAGATTTCTTATCTCAAAGAAGACTTTAACTGTAATTCCATCGATCTTACTAATCTAAACTACACCTTAAGTGACAAGTAGATTTTATCATGATAATTGTATCATTAACCTTACAATACAAGGGGAATGATAACACTAAGATTTGTATGGAATTTTAGTCGATTTTGATTAGCATCTTAAATGATATCAAATCTAAAATAGTTAAATGAAACAATTTCAAGCAGATAAAGAAAATATAAGATAAAGACAATCTATAGCAATATTTTCCCATAAAATGCATTTCAGGTGTTGGTATACTTAGTGGTGTTGAATCAATCTAACATTTAAGATTATTTTATAGTATGATTGTTAATTATTGTTAGAAGTTGACATGTTTTGATACAGCAAAATAGTAAACTAAACTATTATCTGTCAAAATCAATTAGATTTAAATTTAATGCCCTTTCTAAGTGAACTGTTTATGTATTATTGCCTTGAAGTAGACAAAAACTGACCAACAACATTGGCTTATTGTGGTATAATTATTCATCTAATTCCTTCAACATCTTTTTAAGCTATTGTTGACTAAAATGTTTGTATGATAATTTTTATTTAATTTGAAAGTTTCAAGTAACTTATGAAGGATTTTGTTCTTTGCTAGATTACTTCTATATTTTAATCCTAACCTAAATCTATCTTTACAAAGAGTACTCATCTAACAATTTGGGAAAACCATTCAAAATTGTACTGTGTCCCCTCCACAACAATTTTTGTTTTAGACTAATAAATAGGTCTCACATTCTACTTTTATAAATGAAAAGTGTCAAGATTAATTTTGTGCACATGAATTAACAGGAGTCAGATGGGTGAAATTGTTGAACTATCTGTATTTTCTATTTCTTTGGCCATAATTGTTTACAGCATATTCACCCTTAAGATAACAGCTTTTTCTGCAGTATGTAGGTAATTAGTCCATTTAGAAAGATTTTCAGCTTTTTCGTTCCTTCTGCTACAGAATTTTTTTGTATTTTGATTTTACCCAAAAATCCCTATAATATTATCCATTTAAAATTTCTTCATAGTTGAGTGTTCATAAAATGTATCTACAAAACATACATGTTTCGTTGATTTTCTCTTAGTTGCTACATCAATAGCTTTGGCCAGAGCCTGAAAGAGGGGTAAAACAAATAAGATAAAGAGGTCAGATGAGACAAGGGGAGGGATTCTCTAAAGGTGGGGTTGAATGAAAGATTATGCCCATAAAATAAAAAATTAAGTTTCTCATCTCACTAATTTCAATTGTCACTAAATTTTCAACACCCGCTGCAATATTTCATCTCCCTCAAAAATCAAAATTTGCAATGAATATTTGACAAATGTCTCGTCTTTGTTGAAGGGACTACTTTATTGGAATAAACTTTTGCAAGAGAAACTTTCAGAAAATGCGAAATTTGCCCCTTTTTTCGCGAAAGTTTATCCAGTAAAATTGAAAATGTTGTAGTTTTAGGCAATTTTTAGCTGCCATAATTGAGGAGATCTATTTATCAATTTCTTCATTTGTGAAAGTTTATCTCATGAAATTTTGTGACATTCCCGATTCTTGAAAGTTTATCCAGTATATTTCACCGGTTTTTGACCTTGCAAAAGTTTCTCTCGCAAAAGTTTCTCTCGCAAAAGTTTCTCTGAATAAGTAATTTTTAGATTTTTTCATTTATTAATTATTTAACACTCAAGGAAATTTTGGTTTTGATTATCTTTGAACTACAATACTCCTTCCATTTTGTTCTTTCGATAGTTGATTTCAACAGCAAAATGCCTAAATGCCCTAAATTAGGGTTTAAAAATTCAGCGGTTGCTATTTTTTTAATTAAACTGAATGTGCATTTATATTTCTTGTTTTTTGTAAAGTTAGTCAGTTAAGAATTAAGTCCATTTATCAACGGTGAATATTCTGGCCAAAATTCATTAATTATGCCCAAGTCACCAAAATTCCAAATTCTTATTTTTGCCCTGTTTTTGCAGTATTTCGTGCCGTTTTTTGTGACAGACTAATTGTCGATATGATGATTGTAAGGTAAAATTGGTAATAATGTGAAAAAAGGACTGTTTTAGTTAAAATAAGTGTAAATCACACAAATTCTTTGTTTACTCAGCTTAAAATGACCAAAAAGGCTAAATTAATCCTAAAATTTTCTAATAATTGAGCTTATTTATGCTCTGTTTTTCTGTTTTTGGAAAAAAGCTAATTAATGATGGTTAGTACCTGGTGGTTCCCTTTGGGGAAATTGATAAAATACAATAGTCCATTTAGGAGTACCTTATTTGGTAAAAAGCTGTAATGAATCAAGGGTTTCCTGTTGTTTTTACTATTTTCACAACCCAACTAAACACTCAAAATCCCTTACTAAAAGAATCTCCTTTTTGTTCTTTTTAAGCCATTAGAAGTCATTGCATAATGTTTTACTTCCTCTCTTAAACTGTCATATTCTTAATAGCGTATGGTGCATTCCTGCATCACAGGAATGGTCGAGTAGTAGAAATATATTTCTCATATATTTATATATAAAAAGTGTACAAACTTCAGTATATAGTGTTATAATACATAAAGAAAAACTAATGAAATCTAAATAAACAAAATACATTGATAATAAATCAACTGATAAATTATTCAATTAATAATGACATTGATAATTCATTAAGTCGGGGTATATGTCATAATGCGTCCTTAATTGTATCTTTTACAAAAATATTCATTCTGTTACAAACATTTTTGCTTTTTCTATTTTATCTTTTGCTTCGTTCTTCTTAAGTTGTGTCCCGGGGAGGGGGAGGGGGTTCAATATATTGACATGTCGGGTCATGCCACTGAACGGCGTATCCTTTTGCTAAGGCTGTTTTTGTTTATTCTCTTTATTCACTCTGGCTATGTTTATTTAAACAAGAAAGATTACGTTAGTTAAAAGATTTTATAGCTTATATATGCAAAATTATTTTAGAAATAACTTTCTAAAAGTCTATAGACTTGTTAGTTGTTTTCCGATTTTGATCAAAATTATTTTGCCAAATGACGATTACAGTTAGGAGATTTTTCATCATATCATGTTTGCACGGGGTAGCTATCAATTTTATGATTTTAAAGTTTTCTATCATCTGAACCCTCATAGACCTAGTGCCACCACAGTTTGCATCATACCTTCACTGACTTCTCCAGGTAAAGGCAAAGTAAAAAATGGGCCTTTCAGAGATTTATCAGGATACCAAGTATCTGCACTAAATTCCCATCGAATTTTAGCTTTGATTTTCTTTAAGATTGTGGTGACATTAGAAATAAGAACCAAATGAAATTTGGTATTATTATAAAAAATGATGAAATAAATTGGAGAGATGGAATATTGTTGTCACCTAAGAAACCTACGGTAGTCAAACAAGTTTCGTATAAATAAAAATAGTGTATATACAAGGGGTCGTTCAAATAATACGTATCGTTCCTAATGTAGGTAGGTCAAGCGAATTTTGTTACGCTCCTATATAAACCTATACTTTTTCCTTATTAAAAGCGTTACTCAAGGTAGGTAGTTTAGTCCAAAGGTCTGGATTTTGCATTACGTATTATCTGAACAACCCCCACTCAACCTGGGGCGAAAAACACATAGTTTTTAACTCATTTCTGCAAAAACACTACTATATATTGAAAAACCATTTCGTACTTATCAAATCTTTCAGAAGTAGGAAGACCTTCATACGTTAAGAACGTATATTCCTATAACTGTTATAAGGTTACAAAAATATTTTCCCAAGAAATATAGATTCCAGCCATCCTGGTACAGAAATTCGAGATCATACAAGGACTCGTCACAAACAAAGATAAGCCATGTAAATTACTCGAAAACTCGAAAACTTAGCGGCAACAAATACGGCCACGTTTAAGAAGGCCATGATGGTATATATTGTATCTAACACAGTTTTGCCCCATGTTCACTCACTTTAACACCCCATCATTGGTTCAAAATAAGGGGAAATTTTGACTAGAATCAGGTATTTCCATTTTTTTTGTGGGGAATACCTTATTAGGAAACTCATTAATGGGCCCAGTACATTGTACTTAAATATTCTGATCAGAAAAAAACAATTCACACTTTTTCTATGTCTGCAGGGATAGTTATAGTATGTAAAGCGGCATAAAAGACCCCATTTTGTTTTCCAAAAAATACTTGAGTCGTTTTAATAACCTATTTCAGGCAAGTAGATAACCTCAAACTACACTTACTCATTATTCCAGTAAAAGATATACTACTAGGGAACACAACAAAGAAAAAATCAGGCAAAAATAATGATCTACCGTCAAACTAGACAAATAATACTAATGGTGTCTGTTTTCCCTAAAACAAATGGGACATAAATATAAAATAAATCAGCAAACACCTCCAAATTATGCTATTATCTACAAAACCTTGGTTAAACACCAGCCCTTGGTACTACACCAGCCCTTGGTACTACCTTTCAGAATATATATACTTTAGATAGATATCTATGGTCCAAAGGATGAAATACACTATAGAACCATTAAAATTGGGAAAATGTCCCAATAATTGTGTCCCGGCAAAAAATGAGAAAAATAATGAGGAAGTGAAAGAAAATCAAAACATGCTATTGGATCATATTTATGGAACATACAGCTACTGAAAAAACTCAAACTGCAACTGAAAACCTGCTTTTTTGGTTACTCTATTGCTAAAAAAACGAAAAATGTCTCAATAATTATGTCCCTGTAATTTGCAAATATCGGTTTTAATCCATTTTGAAGCAGCTGCATTAAATTTTTTTGTAACTATAAATTGTGTAACAATCTTCTAACACTTTTCCATGTGTTTTTAGGGGCCATTTCATTTTTATTTTGCCCAATTTCATTATTTCTCATCTTTTAACCCTGGGAAAACGTATATTAAGTAGGGACAGGCTGTATGAGGGCCTATCTCCAAGTAATAGTAGAATTGGGTACAGTGTTTGAGAGAAAGTTAGTAGAATTACTTTATTAAAATGTTGGGTTTGTAAAAAGTTGAGTTGAATTTAGTGCAAAAGTATTTTTTTTGAACATCTTGAAAATATAACACATTAGAGTATACAAGGAAAATACAGTGAAATAAAATAGTTTCAACAAATGTGTGTTCAATAAATGTCCTTCAGAGATAAACGTCCAAATGCTGCAGCATCGTATATTACGGTCGTCCCCCGGATGGTTCTGCAATCCCATAAAGACATGGATTTTGATCAAGGTCGTCGATGACAACTTTGTGTGGCAATGGTGACCAGATGAAATGGACGACGTTTTTCCTAACTGTCCCATACTTCTTCATAAGATCAAGCGTGACCTTGCTCCTCACTTCGTTGAGCTGGATATCAATTACAGTACCCAAATAGTATTCATTTTCCTTCCATGAGATCACCAACATCGAGTTGTTCTGTAGAAGCATTATCTTCTTCATTGTCGTCGTCAGAATCTTCGTCTTCTGATGAGTCATCACATTCTGAATTATACTCGCATTCCTCATCTTCTTCCTCTTTCTCTTCCACCACTTCAACTGCTGTTCGTCTGCGCCGACCTGTCTTTTCAAGGGAGAACTGTTTATATACACCATTCTTCTCCTCATCACATTCTGTAGTGGCTATAGTGGAGCGGCAGTCATCACTGACACAGGAATTATCCCTCATGAATACTCCTTTTACTCCTTTGATTGAAGTTCCAAGATTGAATGACTTCACCTGTGGAATTTTCCTGATATCAGCCTCCACAACAAGATTCAATGGTATTTCTTCTGCATCCACCCACAGCATGACAATTTCTTTGAATTTCTTTGAGAAATTCCCATCATCTTGTTTAGACATACAGGTTTGCAGCCAAACAAATGCCTCCATCTTGTTGTCGAATACCAAGTCTTCCAAGTCGTTGGAGTCATCAATCTCCTCAAGCATCTGCATCATGTATTCATCACGACTTCCAAATACACGATTTTGCAATGCCCTATTTCGCATTTTTCGGTTTAGAAGGGAGCCAAGCACGTCAGAAAGGCTTTTTCCTTCATATCTCTCCAAGCGATGATGGTTAATCATGTTGATGTCTTCTTCATCCGCCATCGACTCCAAATGTGCACATGAACCATAGCACCAAAACTGGCTACTACAGCCATCAGTAACGCGATCAAGTCGAACAACATGATATCCACGCTGTTGTACATACTGTAGGCTCTTCTGCTCGAAATACTTGACTACGTCGTAGTTCTTTGATTTGGTATCTGACATGATTATCAGTCTATGCATCTCCATGGTTCCATCATGCTTCAATCACTACTGGGAAGCAGACCATCGTGATCACTCCAACTCCTCTGTGGGTTGAAACAGTTTATGACATGCATAAGAACTTGATATCTTCTTGATAATCCTCTCTCAAACGAACTGCCACATCTGATGAGTTGAGATTGCTGCTGACTATCAGTGGATGCTTCGTGATCTGCCACTGACACCAGGCCTTTCTTAGGTGTTCAGGAAAGCTGCTTTCGACTAGTACAGACCACAACAACTCCTTCAGTTTGCATTTCTTTAGACGAAGGATTTGCTTTAGTTTCTCGCCTTCATACTCTGCCACCCATTGAGAGTAGGTAATCTCCTTGTCACTTAGCTTCTTCTTTTGTGCAAGCAGGATTCCACTTCAGAGGATTTCGGTTTCCTGCTTATTATCTGGATGAGGATTGCAAATGATCTCCAAAGAAATGTTAAGAGTGGATGTTGAAAGAACCAACTCTTTTGCTCTGTTCTTTTTCAACATCCTGTTCAGTGCACTGACTTCTTTACATTTTCATGAAGCTGGCAAGTGTTCTGCTTCACATCACGCAGTGTCGGATTAACTAGGTTTTTTGGAATGACCGTCCTTAATGTTGTGAGTTTATATGTGAAATCTGGGTTCTTCATAAGAAATAAACCAAAAATGTCATTGTCTGTAAATTGTTTAATGTATTTCTCTTCACGTACGCCGTATACGACAAAGACAGTCTCACCAGGTGCTTCTCGAATACTGGTTTGGTAAGACAGAAGTCCCGTATTTTACCTACCCAATTAGTATCAAAAATATCTGTTCGTTTCTTTCTCACTACCATCTCTGCAGTAGATTTACCGTCTTGCGTGTCGTTGAGAAGACGCTTTGCTGATTTGAACAAAACATTAAAAGATGATGCTACAGCTGCAACTGCTCCCCTCTCGATTGCCCCTCCTTCATTATCAACAGATTTCATTGAATCTTTCATCAGCGTTACTTTCACAATCCTTGATGGTGATGTCAAGTGCCCGATTGACTTAATATCTTGAGAAGAAACTGTGGCTGAAATTCTTACCTTCACAGGAAGCACCGACTCACTGATTGTAATACCACAACTGTCCTTCAATTCATCAGTTGATCTTGCCCATACTGATGAAACTGATGTCAGTAACTTTATAAATCCATCAGCAGCTAATTTCGATTGTGCAGTCATCATTTTCTCATACAATCCATCTTTATATCTTGATTTCGTTGTAGTTGCAATATCACTAAATCGTTTACGTTTCACTTTGCGTGAAATGTTAACTATCTTGACTCCCTTTTCTGAAAGATTAGCCTTCACCTTGTCAGGCAAACAATGTCCCAGGACAACTAGAACATCCATTTGCTCCTCAGCGGTTAACTTTACAATTGTTTCTTTTAATGTGTTGTAATAGTAAAAGGGATCGCGCCTTTTGATTGGTGAGACGATGATGTTCAGGAGAGCTGCTGTTGGGGCTGCCTGACCTTCAGGTGTTTGAGGCCGAAAATTTTCATCATCTCTATCTTCATCTTCATCATCTCTATCTTCATCTTCATCATCTCTATCTTTATCTTCATCATTTCTATCTTCATCTTTATGAATCGATGATTCATCTAAATCTGATAACTCAGCGGTCACTACATTGGAGGAACATTCACCAGATTCATCCTTTTTCCTTTGCCGAAACAGTCGCTTACGCTCCCTCTCTTATTCTCTTCTTTGCTCATCGGTCATACCACTGATGTTCACAGAAACTTTCGGACCTCTCTTTTTCTGCACACCATCACTATTATTCAATCGCTGCAAGCGTTTCCTGTCTCGCTCGTATGTGCTGCTTTCAGACTTCTTCTCTGTTGATTTCTTCTTCCTCTTATACTCCAACAAGTCATGGTCCTCTCTATCCCGTAGGCTTCTGGTATTACTTCTCCATCTCATTATCTAGTTGTTATCTAGGTAATTAAAGAAGAATGTTAGAATAGAACAACAGATTAAACAATGACTAGAAAAGCATCCAAACATACACCACAACCTAGGACAATAAGATGCAAAAATAACAAAGGACCCCACCACTCACACAATTAAGGTCACCTGAAGTGGTACCACATTCCACATACACAGGTCAAGGTCACCTAAGGTGGTACCACATTCCACATACACAGGTCAAAGGTCACCTGAGGTGGTACCACATTCCACATACACAGGTCAAAGGTCACCTGAGGTGGTACCACATTCCACATGTGTGTAACATGAGAAATTTTACATTGCCTGTTTTCCCATTTTGTCCCAATATTTGTGTCCCTATTTCTACATGATCCTAATGCTTATAGCTCAAATACAACATTTTTTATGAAAGGATTAGACACTCAATGGCATATCCTGTATCAGAACATGCATGGTACTAGATTAAATTGTGAACATTTTGCTTTTTCTAATTACAAGGATTCCATAACCAAATTTACTTAGTTTTTGACATACATACAATTGGTATTTCTCTTAACTCAATAGAAATTAAACCTAAAACTAATAGAGAACGTTCCTGGCACCCTCCAAGATACCCTACTAAGCATTCTTGGGCTTAAAGTAACATTTTTTTGTTTTCCCATTAATGGTTCGGATTTGTCCCAATAATTATGTCCCGAAATTTCACCTCATAGATCATTGCCGGTTCAAGTTTCAGTCTGAAATAAAATGGATTTGAATTGTAGGAACATGTATCTCTTAGAAAGTGTATATTAGCTTTCATTTGATGGATTTTATCATAGTACAAAATTAAAGTTAGATTTATAGTTTTTTTTACAAATGAAAATCAAAAATAATGATGGATGGCAATATTGTCCATATTTTTTTACAAAATGCATATGTGTCTCGATTTTTGCAGCAAAATTGTGGAATTCATACCAGTATAAGATGAAAAGATTCCCAAGGGCCATTCTTTTGATCTGAATCATGATTTTGGGTAGTAACAAGAACACACCCAAACTGAAATTTGACCTTAAATGTGGACAAACTCTGATAAGGATTGATGAAAAAAATTCTGTTTTTTTTTCTTAGCAACCAAACATTTTTTCTCATTCTTTACACATTGACCAAACACTTTCACTTGAATTTATTGATTGAAAATGAATTTGAAATTTTCATGGTCAGAAAAAATCTTTCTGATGAAATTTTCCCTTATTTTGAACCAAGTCTACTTTACCTTCTTCTGTTTGTTTTGTTGCTGGACACTCTTTCCCAACATGTACAGCACGAGAGCATGCAGCAATTCACATGCGACCACCTTCGTCTGCCGGTCACTCGAGGATAAAGAAAGATGGACGACTCGTGGAAGGTAATCATCTAAAAGTGAAAGTTGTCCGGCCAAGTTCATTTCAAATGTTCTTTAACCAACAAAGTACAAAAGTTTATTTCTTTTGTGAATTCTCAGAGTCAATGGTATTTAGGGAATATCTCCAAACAGATTTTATGACGCTTAACAGGCAATGGCCGCTAAGGATTTGACCCCCTCCCCCCCCCCTAGGCTCTTAACGGCCACCGTCAGAAATTCGACATGAAACATTTTTGCCCTTCCAAATAAAG
>JAUKPT010004703.1:0-10922 GCA_032273505.1 Nanomia bijuga
TTATATTACCAAAAGTTAGATTTAGTGACAACCTACAATTTGTAGTCCGCATACATTTTGCAGTCCGTTTACTGTATGTATTTTTGTCAATTTGGTTGTTTGATGATTGGTAAAAATTTGAACTATTTTCACTCAAAGTTTGACAAAACTACAAATTGTCAAATCTATTATAACCTTTTCATGGTTTCCTCAGCGTTTTTTGTGCCCCCAAGATAAATGCAAATGCCCCCAAGGCGTTTTGTCCCCCCCAATGTCATTGGAAGGTTTTCCGGGGATTTGTGGGAAATTTTCTCATTGATGCTATCATAAAGTTCGATAAGGGAAATTCCCTGGCCCCTGGACAATAATATCATAACACAAAATTTGATATATTTTCAAAGAATGGATGCCATTGCACATGAAATTGAAATATGCTTGTATCAAAAATATAAAACCTTGCTAGGGGTTGTGTGCCCCCAAGATGACTTTTCCCCCCAAGATTTTGAAGATAAAAACTTATGACCCCAAGATAATGAGGGTCCAAAAAAATTCTCCCCCCATATACTTAGGGGGGGGGGGAACCATGTGCATGCACCGTTAATTTTGGTTTTATCCAAATAACCTGAAATGATCAATACTTGCTAAACATGGAAAAATACCCTATAAAACTAAGAAACCATGTGAATCAACTTTCAGCCCTTTTCCTGCGAAATCTTTCGTACTTGGACCGTTGTCCCCCGTTTAATGGTGCTGCAGCAGTAATTTCAGATAACGGTGTATGCACCGGTTTTTTGGGGCACCGTAATAAGCGGGAGTATGGTACCACAAAAAATGTACTGCACATTAATAGCGGAAAATTAGCATATTTTCGTGCGCACGAATCGACAATAAGCGGAATAACAACAGCAGTGAAATAATACTTACGGGATCTCTGAAATGTTGTACTTCTAAAAGGTCTTCTAGACGAAGGTCTAATTCCATGAGACACGGTTGCCCAGGCAATGGAACTAAAAAAAAAGAGTAAAACAGCATTTGAAATGAGGGAAGATTTTAGCTAAAGATAAAATTAATAATATTAATTTAATTCCATATTAATCCCAGAGGCCTTCTCAGAGTTTTTCTTGCTCAAAATTAGCTAATAAAGCATCCTGTGCAGACGTCAAAGAAGGAATAAAACAAAGAATACATTTTAAAATAATTTCGAAATATAAGAATAATTAGGAAGGAGAATTAGAAAAGAATAACAATTAATGCTCATATCCCTCGACAATTATGACATAACATTTTAAACATTTATTGAGAAATTCCATCCGTGTTTTAGAAATAATATCTAAATGTTATCAAGATGAAGGTTCCAGATTATTTAGGTATCATCTCAAAACCTTGCCCAATTTAAATTGCTTGGTTAAATAGTATATCATGAATATTCTGATCGATTCTATCAAAAAGAATAATTTGGTGTTTCCTTTAAAGTCAAAAAATGATATCATTTTAGTCTGTAGAAATCACTAAATTTGTTTCACAATTAAGATAATGAGAGTTGTACTTACTTTTATAATACATGGAAATTTTGTAGATACCAGGGTCCGCACAAAACACTGTAAATGACATGGCTTGTTTCCTAAAAAAAAAATAAACGAAATGAAAATCACCCAGCTTAATTAAAGTTGAGGCTAAAATTACGATTTTCATTCACTCAGCATATTATAGGTACAAGCAGTGTCCGGCAAAACTTTTGGTTGCTTGTGGGCGCAGATTTTTTGGCCGACAGCTGCCTGCACAGATATATTGTAAATGTTGACGATTTAACGTAAAATACAAAAAGATTCACGGGCGATGCGGGAACCTCCTGCCCAGTCTGGAATCCAAGGGTATTATGGCAGATATATCCGGCGTAAACAAGCGTTTTTCCCGGCGTACCGGCGTAGTGAACCCCAATATAAATACGAAAATACTCCTTATGAGGTTTTGAAAATGACTTCGGGGTTTTGAGGGATTTAGTTGCTTTCTTTTCGTTCTTTCTTTGATAACGGCGTACACCTCTTAACTGCGCCAGCGCATACCCGGCATACGAAAACCGTGGATTCCACAGTGGCTCCCTGCAAGAAGAGAACCCACCCGAAATGCCCGCACCTGCCTTTATCAGTCACTGGGTACAAGGATTCGAAATACATTAAATATTATCTGGAAGGCAAATAATCAATAAACAAAATCCATCAATAAAAACCTCAATTACTGTAGAGAAAGGTCCTTACCTTTTTTCCGTTATCGATTTGCTTTCGAGTATGACACCCTCCTTCTCGAGTTGAAGGTAGGTGAATTTAAACGGCCCCGTCGTTTGTTTGCTTCCTTTGCCTGGAGATGCGCGTCCCTCCTGAAAGACAAAAGAATAATAAGTATTTGGATACAAACAAGCAAGTTGCAGACACCCATTTTTTTTTAGCCATGAAATATATATATATATATATATATATATAACTCTTAAATGCCTTAAAGTGCACTTACATAATAATCCACCATGAGTGGAGAAAATTTTAAAAACAGGACTCTCGAATGTCTTAAAATACTCTTTAAATAATCAACCATGGATGGAGAAAACTTTGTAAAACAGGACTCTTGTATGTCTTAAAGTGCACTTACATAATTCACCATGGATGGAGAAAATTTTGAAAAACAAGACTCTTGAATGTCCTAAAATGCTCTTACATAACCCATAATGAGAAAGTTTTCATACTTTGTGAAAAGGTTTTGTGCCCCCCTAAATCGAGTACTGAAGTTTTAATACCCCCCCCCTCACATTCTCCTCAACCCACCTAACTGGCAAAAAAAATGACGAACCCCTTAGAGTTAAGAATACTTACTCTGATAGCTGCTTTATTTCTTACAGCTTGCAAATATTCTAAATGAAAATGAAAATGAAAATAAAAATAAATGGATGCAGGAACGCAAAAAAAAAATAAAATGATTTTGCATAATTTTGGAGGTAAAGTCAAACAAAAACCTCTTTGGTGAACGGATCGGGTTGTACACCGCGGGTTGACTGACGCTCCCGAGTATGCTCAACTTCTCTAATATGGCTTGGCAAAAGTCTCCAAACAGCTTTCCCGAACCTTAATAATAGACAATTGCCGCTTATTATTTGCCCCCTCCCCTAACACTTAGCAGCCATTGTCGGGAATATTTTAGTGGTTTTGCGTTAAACAAGTAGGCAATTTCAGTGATTTTAAGATTTTCTGAGCGCTTAGCAGATATGAGCTGACCACCTCCCCCTTACAGGCCATTGCCTGTTAAGAGTCCGAAAACCTGTTTGGAGACGTCCCCTTACAAATAAACGTTTCAGTAGTGCGTCATAGAGTGCTGGTGATGTCAGATCTGTAATCCTAACTAATTCCAAACATGGCAATTAAGAATTAAATTTCGATAAACAGTTCAATCAAACTGAACGCGTCATCACAACAACGCATCATCTGTCGCTAAGGGATGCGTCACACACAGACACATATGACGCGCGCCATAGTAGGCACGTTAATCACGCATGACGCATGGAAATTGAACAATACACGCGCATCAAGTATCCCTTAACGATTTGCTGAGTCAGCATTTTTGTTTAAACTTTATCTTAAAAATTATTTGTAAACAAGAAATATATAATATGTATACGATGATGTTGCAACGGTGAATATTTTGGCAAACAGCCAAAGAAGGGGAAGAGGGAAATAAATAAAGGATTGTCTACAAATTATGGTAAAATTAGCCGTTTAATTGGTTGAAAGTTACATCAACTAGAATCTGAATGGCTGATTACAAAATGTCATCATTTGATGTTTTGTAAAAGTTAAAAAACAGTGATTTAAATTTTTAGTGAACCAAACAGATTCTTGATGATGTAATTTTGAACAATCAAACGTCAAATTTTCCACAACATAATCAACTAGAGGCATTTTATATTGTGCCAATCAGATTTCCGTCAAATTTTTTCGTTTTCATCCAATCCTTACCTTTGTATGCGTCGAGTTGCTGCGTGAGAAAGTCGCCATGCCATTTCATTGTCTAAAAAACAAGATGGTGGCGGTCATCGATTAAAAAGTTGTTGTGATACTAGTGATCATTGATAGCATTCTTGTGATACATGGTTAAGATCAAGGCTAAACGTTTTCATTTTATAAGAATAGTGTTTTTGGGGTTCAAGGTGAATATTCTCAACTTTTTGAGTACTATATTAAGTATAGTGTTATCCCAATGGCTTTGTATTTGTATTTGTCGATTTTTGCCACTGAAATTTTTAAAAAGAAAAAAAAATCATCCTGATTAATTCTTAGCATATTCTTAGCATACACATGATATAGAAGAGGAAGGTAATAAAAATGATCATCTCTAAAATCTTACCTCCTTAACGCTTTTGAGGCCCTTCAATTCCCGAAGCATTCGGTCGTACTGAAGCTCTTGTTGCAGAACATGCTAGAAAAGAGAAAATGAAATATTTCTTAATGTTGTAATTTCTAACCAATCAAACGCCTAAAATAGCAAAAATTCGGCGATAACTCATAATACTTTATTGGTAGAAACTTTCGCGGGTAGCAACTTTCGTGATCACACTTAAAAAGGGTTTCTATAAAAAAAAAATTGAGTTCCGTCGCACTTTAATTAAGAATAAGTGAATGGCAAATAAGGCTAGCAAAGAAAGACATGCCATGAAAAAAGAAAAAAGGAAATGTGGCGTAACACGAAACAACTTTGAAACACATATACCCCTAGCAGAGTTGCGAGACGAAGCGACATGAGATATACTTGTGATCTAATTAAACCTCGTACTTTGTAGGAACTTCAACAGGGTAGGGGTTCACACGAAGTTTTTACAAAAGTTGAAAGTAAAGTTTCGAATGGAAGAAAAAAATATTCAAAAACATGAAATACTAATAGAAAATTATATTTTTTAATAAAATAAATGCTACATAGACTAGGAGTTTAAAGAGACAAAACAAACAAACCGACGCGTTAGAGGTAGGCGGTCGAACGAGGATTGAATAACGAACAGTTGGGTCGAGACGTTGGAAGTAGTCACGCGTGACCGGCTCGAACGAGAAACGAAACCTTTCATGTTTCAATAATTTTGAATATTTATGAGTGAGAAGGAATGTCAACTTTAGGAGGTGGGCTGACATACACTGAAACTGCAAATCGATTGAGCCCTCTAAAATTCTTAAAAATCCACCCATTTGAGCCCTCAAAGTTTCTTATGAGTTTCTTAATTTTCTATAGGTTTATTGTATTCAATTTAATTTTTATTTAATACATAAGTACTACAGAAAATATTTACTTTTCTTATGTGAGCAGTTTCTTAGGTCGCCTCAAATCCAGTCCTGAGATTCTTAAATTTTCAGCCCTCTGAGCCCTTTCTTATAGCGAGTTTCTTGTAAGAAAAATGAGTGTTATCCCATCGGTCACGTACCTTTGGAAGTTGCAACAAGGGTTTCAACTTGTTCTTTTTTTGGACGGTGAAAGCCTTGTTTCAATTGGCTAATGATAAAATTTCTAAAGCGATCCCCTGGAGCCCATGGCGAAAAAATAAGAAAATAATCCGAAACCGAAAATCCAAAGGCTTGTAAATGCTGTCCTTGTCATCATATAAAGAAATGAGTACCATAAATCTGATTCTTATATACCGATGTATTTTTTAACAAAGTATATTGAATCAGTATATTTCGAGATTTATTATTTAGCATCAACACAACTATCCGAATACATCTTACTCTTTCTTATTCCCAGTTCTAACTTTTAATCCTAAACTGAAACATTGGTTCAAATGTAAAAGATTGAAATACACACAAAAGAGAGCTTAACCACCCCCCAAGACTAGTTAAAGGTCACACCGTCGGCCCACTGACACAATTTGCAAACGGGTATTCCACCTTGGCTAATACCCCATTCACAAAGAAAATACGCAGTCAAATTTTAAATATCAAGTAGAAACATAGTAAAGAAACTTAGCTCAGCTACATAGAAACATACAATGAGGGCTTAACCACCCTCGAAGACTAGAGTAATGTTAGTTTAAGGTCATACAGTCAACCCACTAATCCCCGCAACTGTCTTTAACAAGACAAAGGGAGCACGAATCATTCAACACACACACACAAGAGCTTCATCCTCCCATTTTAAACAGGGAGATGTTTCAAAAGTCCTTCCTGTCCTCAAGGAGTGACATCATGCACGAAAAGAGAGTTCCATTGTGTATCACTGTGTGACGTCTCGCTGCGTGTCGCCATCAAGTGTGTGACGCGCGTATCTCACGCGTGATAATAATGTGTACAAGCGTTGCGATAAAAAAAAAACATTCTTTATGACTGGTAAGTGCGACCAGTTCAAATATCCCTTCTCTTTTGGTATTATATTTTTGTTAAAACTTTCATGCCATATTCAGGAGTGAAGAAGGTGACTAAAAGAAACCCGATTACAGATTTAGTCACCCAAAAGGAGACTATTTGGGAACACTGCTAGTTGGAAAAAACAGCTCCGTCATCTGTTTCCCCGACATTTCGTCAGTAGCCGATGCAAATGTTATTTAGTGAGTGTCGTAACTGTTTAACATCACAATCAGTAGTGAAACTAACTACTCTGGCGCCTCTCACAAGATCAATTTCCCTACACCTTTCTCCATATTTATTATTTAACAAATACACGAAAATAATAAACAAGTAAAATATCGAACATCTCTCAGTAGCAGTGTGAAGTGAACGAGTTGTGTGTGATCATCAAGCAACAGATGAACGCAACAAACATGGCGTCCCTGTTGCTCACCTCGTTCGAAAGGAACACCGTGTCGCCATCACAACATAAACAAACTGTGCGACTTCGCTAAGAGAGAGAGATGAGACGTTCTATGTATGGAACATTTGCGATGACCCATTTAACGTTAACAAGGAGATGCAGGGGGTGTAGAAACTTTATTCGGTCTAAACATAATGTGATGTAAATAGTTTTCAGGCAATCCAACAACTTCGTCCTAAGATGATGAGAGTAGGTCGCAGGACGAAGTTAAGTAAGCACTTGAAGATTTACTAGCCAGAGTTCTTATATACACCCTAACTCAGTCATCCGGAAAAATCCATCCGGAAAAATCCATCCGGGAGTTGATCCGGCTTCAACAAAAGGTCCGGATAACGAACTAGACAAAAAAAAAGTAAGATCCAGCCTGAAAAGGGGTAAAGACTTATGATCCGGCTTGAAAAAGAGGTTTTGAATTAAAATCTAGGCACAGAAAAAACTTTTTGATCCAGACGATCCGGACGAAAAATCCTTTGATCCGGAACAAAAAAGGGGTCTTTCGGATGACTGAGGTAGAACTTTTATATGTTCCTATATGCACATAATCGAGAGAAAGGTTGACGACCCAGAACACTTGTGATTGGAGTGCTACTCAGTGTTCGGCAATTTTTTTTCCTCTTGTAAGCGTAGAATTTTTACTCAAAGAACGTCAACAATGAACAAATGTAAATAATAGAATCGTTTCACTTTAATTTCTAAATAAGAATCTTATAGACTATGATCTTTTTTTATGGATTGGCTCAACCTTCTTGCAAAGGCCAGGATCTTCCTGCAAGCGCGCGCTGTCAAGCTGCTAGAAGTTGCCGAGCCCTGTGCGTTATACTTTGAATGAACTTTGGTGAAATCGAGTAAATGTCTATAGACTGTTTCAGATTCTGTGAGACTTATGACGAAAGTGTCAATATCTCAGGGTTCCCATAAGAAAAAAGATTAGAGAAAAAAAATCGGAAAAATGAGAAGAACGAAGGCGAT
This sequence comes from Nanomia bijuga, assembly GCA_032273505.1. Classification (NCBI taxonomy): domain Eukaryota; kingdom Metazoa; phylum Cnidaria; class Hydrozoa; order Siphonophorae; family Agalmatidae; genus Nanomia; species Nanomia bijuga. The sequence goes on from JAUKPT010004703.1 coordinate 7,777, forward strand.
AAAAAAGAAGAAAATCAGCAACTATAAGAACCCCTAATCTTTCCTGCGTCCATTGATTATTTACATTTGCCAGAGGGATCAATATTTCAGAGATATGACCCTTTTTGTAACACCCCCTTAATTTTCTCTTAAGGCAAAAATCCGGGAGTTTTTTTAGGATTTTAGTAACTAGAAAACTTTAATTTTAGCTTGAATTGATAAGTAAGGGTTATCCATAAATTGTTCTAAATTATACTCATTAATGAATTGTACTTAATTACTATTTTAAACATTCCTATCGCACGATTATTATAGTTTGTTTTTGTTTTGTTTTTGATAACATGACACCCGGATTTTTGTTTTCAGAGAAAAGTAGGGGGTGTTACAAAAAGGGTCATATCTTCTGAAATATTGATTCTTCTAGCAAATGTATATAATCAATGGACGCAGGAAATATAGGGCTTTCGAACCGATACCGATTTAGCTATCTCAGATCCTTACTTCTCATAGCTGCTGTTTTTCTTCTTCATTTTTCGCCTTCTTCCTTCTCATTTATCCGATTTTTTTTGCCTGATATTTTTTCTTAAAGCTTCTTCATACATTTTCCGAAAACTGGATAAAAAACGATCATGGGAACCCTGAGATATAGACACTTTCGTCATAAGTCTCACAGAATCTGAAGCAGACTATAGTTATTAAATGTAAAATTAGGTTGATAGACGGATTTCGTGTATTATTTACATGTTACCTGCTGAAACTACGTAAGTCACTGGTTACTAGTAATGGGTATACTAACAAAATCTTTCTGCCGACCAGTCTGATCGGGAACCTAAATTTCGTTATAAATGACCCTGGAATAAATGCATTCGTTTAGATAAATGTCGAAAATCATTTTTCAATTATATATATTTGCGTTCTTTACATCTTTTAGTGGAAGCCCCTGGTGTTGCATTTTTTGTGAAAGATCAAACAACTAGCAGTAGTCCATTGGTTGGTTCACTTGCAGGATCATGGCCAATCTTAGTTGTTACTCTATTACTTGCATCATTATCTGGAGTCATAATATGGTTTTTGGTATGACATTTCATTTCATTTTCATCTCTTCTTTTATAGAACTGTGATATAAACTTAGAAAAGTGGCGATGTTGTAAGGTTTAAGACAAGAAAGGATTGAAACATATCGAAACAAAACTGCATATTTAAAAACAATATTTATAGAGCCTGATCCTACATAATCAAGCTCTAAAAACGCAATTTTCAATATTTTTGGAAGACTGAAATCACAAAAAAAGTTTGGTATTTCGGCCCTAAACTCCTGGGGTAAATCAAGATACTTGGCTTTTTTTATATCAGAACTACGCTTTGCTTATCAGATATTTGATAATCCTATATATAATATAATCGGAATTCCGTAACGTTGATCAGGATCGGGGCCATCGTGTTATGTAAAATTCCGCATTTTGTTTGTTGGAAAACACATGTTAATCTTTAACCCAACTCCTTTATTTTCCAGGACACTGTGCGCAATCCAAGTGAATTCCCTCACTCGTTTCTAGAAGGATCATGGGAAGGATTTTGGTGGGCCTTTATTACTATGACAACAGTTGGGTTTGTGTTTTTCGTTCTTCTTAATTTAATTATTTTATTTTGATGATTTCATTTTTGATTCCTTTTGCACCTTTCGAGTCACTCTCACGAAAACACAGAAAATATCGTTAAGTGGGGTAAAAAAGAACTAAGGGGGAAGTGGGTAAAAAAAGAACTTAAAGAAAATATGTATGAAAACTTTGGTTTTAGAAAATCGTTATTAACTTGAAAAACATGCAGTCTATCTGACCATTCTGATTTGCAGGAGGGAAAACAAGATATAAATAAGTTCTCAAAAATCTCAAAAAAAGAATTCAAGACTGACTTTGGGAATTTTACAAATACGAAGAAAGTTAAAGATACCTGAAAATTTAAATCATTCCATCTATAAGTACATAGCCGTTGGCGCATCATTCAAAAAAGAAATACCAGAACATTTTTAGTTTAATGTAGAAGGATGATTCTTTTTCACCCAAACTCTTTTTCAATTTTTGGGGTAAAAGATTGCGTGGATTAATTTTCGCGAATGAAGAATCATCAACTATTTTTTTTTGAAAAAAGCTAGCTTATAAATTCAAAAAGAATTGGAGCCAGGAATTCGTTAAATCGAATTAGACAAAGAAAAAACAAATGAATGTTAAATAACATGTTGTGAGTTGTGACCACACAATACCGGCTAATATATTCTAATTCTTAAGTGAAAAAATAAATTTCGCAAATTGGCTTTTTTCAAAAATTAATCCACCTAAGGTAGTATATTTACTGGAAATGAATCTCAAAATTGTATATGGGGTGAAAATGATCTACACTTGGGGTAAAGAACAAACTAAGAAATAGACTAGTCCTTTTTTCCCATGGGTTGTTCTTTCACCTCATTTTCTGGGTTAAAAATGAACAACAGTTTTTGGTAAATTTAAACCAGTGGACTGGGTCTAGCCAAATATTCTTTAAATGAGAAGAAACTTAGTTAGTTGTTTTAATACAAAATGTATCATATTTGTCAAAATAACGGATATTATTTTAGAAATTACAAACTTTGTGTTTTTAGTTCTTTTTTAACCCCACTAACGGTATCTTTTTTTAATATCGATAATTGATTTAGAACGTAAACGAAATGAGTTTTGATATTTATTTAAATTCGTAATACAGCAGAAGACGAAGGTGACAAGTTACATTTCGTGACAATTTTCTTTTCATTCTTTTAATAAAGAATATCCTTGGGTATACGTGAACGAAGAAATATAATCGTGGCTTTGCCAAGAATGCTTTTAGATTTTACATATGTAAATAATCTTTGAGCTGAACATAACTTCATACTTGTGGAAAACCCATTAATGTTTCGTTTTCAAGATAGGAAATTTTAACTTTATTTTGAAAACGTACCAATCAAGGTGCACCACCTCTATACCTTTTTCAATAAGTTGTTCTTAAAGAGGACAAAGACTTTATGGTATGGTTAACCTTTGTTAGAAATTATTCATACTTACATTTAGTTATGGAGATAAAGCACCTCGTTCGTTTTTCGCACGAGCGTTTGGTATCATTTGGATTCTTATTGGTTTAGTCATCATATCCACGTT
>JAUKPT010004704.1:0-10920 GCA_032273505.1 Nanomia bijuga
TCTAGAAGGGGGGGGGGGGGGTAGAAACTATGAGACTTGACTACTGCCACAGTTTTTACTTCGATGTTGAAAGAATTACATTGACTTACGCCACCATGATTTAAGGGTAGACGAAAAAATCTTACCTCTGATACCTAACTAGGACCTTTCTGACTATTTTTAACCATTCGTTTTGTTTAGCAGTCATTTCCTCTTCTTTTCAGGAGTGTCTCAAGAATGCTCGTGCCTCGATTGTCTCAAAAGGAGTATGTGTGGTGCACTTGATGGTGATGGCGACCTGATGGTGAAGTTGATCATGACGACTCTCATGGAGTACAACATCACAACACAGAATGATGTCGATGCAATCCAGGGTAACTATTTATATAAAGTTGGCCATAGTTTCAAGTAAAAGCTATAAAAATATTTTATAAAATTGATATTTAAAATTAATTGTAAAGAGTAAAAGAAATGGTTAAAAAAGGTTAGAATAGGGTGAACAGTTTAGAAGCAAACAAACAGAGAATTAGTAGTTTCTTTTATGACAGGGTTCTCAGTTTTCCTATAAACATGATAATGTTTTAGGCTCTGATACTAAAAGGTTGGATACTTTTGCGGCCCGGAACTTTTGCGCCGCGGCCCAACCGCGGCGGAATTATTGCATTTCGCGGTAATAAACTTTCGCGAATAGATGATTTCCGAAAAAATAGCGGGAATAATATTTCGCGGGAGAAGAAAGAAAAATTTAATTTTTCATATATTTCAATCAATCTCTAACTACATATCTTCAAACGAAAAAAGTATATAATCGAATAAAGTGAAAATTTAACTGGATGAAACTTTAGTGGACGATGATTTTGAAAATTTCACGGATTAATCGCAGATGATGAATTTTGAAAATGTCTCGGAATTAGCTTTTTTGTCATGATATTTTATCATTTTGCATGAAACATGTTTCTTAATGCATAAGAATATTGTTGTAAGTGTAAGTGCATTTTATGACATAAATGTACAACATACTTTTAAGTTAAAAAGATACTGAGAGATATCATTATATTTTCTTGATTCTTTTTTTGATTTTTTTCACAATAATCATGATCCTCCAAAATTACAAAGAAACAGTTCCTAAAAGAAGTGAAATAAAAAGTTAAAAAGCGCAAAAATGTTAATGAGAATGAAATTGACTTGATTACACAGCCGTAAGTTAATAGGTTTTTTTGCTTATGAAATTTCTTCTTTTAAAGGAGCCCCTCCCCCCATTATTCGAAAAAAACATGTTTAATTTATGTATTTGAAAATTGCTCTTTTTAGTGTCATATGAGGATACATCCTTGTTCGCTGAGAAGAATTGCAATAAAAACAAAGTGATTTACTTAGCTACATTTCTCTTTGATCTTCCAATGCCGAAAGTTGAAAGTGGTAAGTGGAATTTTGTTTTTCAAAGTAGCTGAAATTACTTGTTTCTTTTTGTATAAGCATAACAGGCTCGGATTTGTTATTTCTTAAGCCATTTCTAAGAATAATAATGGGAAAAATCTTACCCGGATTTCCAAAGAGTTACCATTTTCTGGGGGATCTAAAACTGTTGGTTATGCTGGTTTTAGAATGGCCAGCCCTCCTCTTGTAGGCGAGGACCTAAAGATTTCTGACCAAAAATTCAAAAGAAAAAATTTATTTGGTGCCTAAGACCCTCGCCCCAATGATGACGTTAAGCTAGTTATGAAATTTTGGCAAACTATGATCAAGTTCTCATATTTTAGAATGCAACACTGGATCTGGTTGCGAATCTGATAAGTGTTTCAAAGCTTTGTTTCAATCGGTAAGTTGATTCTTGATAGCACATTTGTCATTTTGAAGTTTGTTTAAAAGAAGTTTCGAGCTAGGGTTGGTCTCTATCACAAGCGTATAATTCTGCCCAAAGATCCGTTTTTCTCCAAAGCCCACTTTTAATCTGTTTTCTTAAAAGAATTCTAGCGGCATCTGTGTCCTTGTGTCTTGAAAGAAATGCAGTTGTGTTAATCCCTTTCCTTTTAATTTTCCTTCAAAGTTGGTTAAGAAATAATGATGTCAATTCTTTCCCAACTTTCAGGAATAGCTGTTTTTTCTCGAGTAAAGTGTAATTGAAATTTTTGGGAATAAAATAGTTTCCTTCAAAAAGAGGACGAGAGCATGAAATTCAAAACTTAGTTGGGATGTTTGGTTAAGGTAGCACTTGCAAAGCCGTTATTTGGCTAATCATGGCGGCCATGACATACTATCAAGTCTCAAGTTTTTGTCAGTTACCCAACTGACCACCCAATTTCCTTCACATCATCACCACATGCTTTGACACGGTTGAATATAATAATTTCAACAAATCTATTACTTGATTTTAGGACATTTCTGATTGGGAAGTCTTTCCGGACGCAGAACGTTGTGAGGACGGTATGGAACACGAAATGAACGTCAACAACACTCAACATTTCGTTCAGATCTTGAAATCAACGCTGATCAAAGATGCAAAACGAAAGGTCTGTATCTTGTCCTGTCTTTTAATTTTCGTGGTTACATATTTCTCAAAATATTACAACAAAATGATGACTTGTTTAATTTGTTAAGAAATATCTTATTGGGGTGCTTATTTTCATCATTAAAATATGGATTTTCGGTGTATTAGCTGTTCGGATCTCAGCCTTGAATATTTAATGATATTATTGATTTCTATAAAAGATCATACTTCCAGTCATGATTGTTTTATAATTCTTATTATTTTATTGACTATCTAAATCCGAAAGAGCTAGGGGGCAGTACCAAATTAATTACCAAAAATAAGACATTTTTGGCAATTTCATGAAGCTTAGCTATTTAAGGTCAAAATATCCAGAATGAAATGAGATTTGGCCGAAATGTCTGTCTGGGAAGAAATTAGGGTTTCTGGCAAGAATATTTACTCTTACTGACAGGTACTGCAAGTATCAACTGCCAGATGAAACAATTATAACACCCCATTTTCTGTGGGCATTAGCTCCTTGCTGGTTGGAATACATACCCGCAGTTCGTTTTTTTTTATTTATTACCCCTGCTGGGTACTATCCTAGGGTAATGCCTATAAAATAAGATGGGTACCCCCAGAAGGAAAGTATCGGGTTTACGAGTTGGTCTCGTAAACTACCCTGCCTCCCTGCTGAAAGAGCTTATAATTCATTAATAACAATGGGTCGTTCACATATTACGTAATCAATGAGGTGGAAGGGAGTACTTTGAAAATGCTTATGCTTGATTACAGGTGTGGATCGGGGGTTAAAGCAAGCAAAAACATGATTGCATAATAAATATGTGAACGATTCTCAATATTTTTGCTTGACTGATGAAGTGTTTCTATTATTTCACAATATATTTTGGTTATTTTGTAATTCTTATTCATTGTAGATATCCAGAAACTTTTCCGCTGTCACAGATACGATCAAAAGTCAATTGTTTGAGAAATGCCCTGAACAAAGATCTTTGGCATTTTATGATTACATTAAATTGACTCTTGTATCAATGGCTGAAATGTTCTCTTGTTATAAGCAGAAGGTTTGTGCATTGGTTCTTTTATTCTATTCACTGCATTTTTTTTTGTCCGTTCGTGCAGAAACACCTGATCATGTTCACAAACGATGATCAATTTTGAACTTTTTTGAGTTGCGTAGGACTTTTGGAACAAGATGATAGAAAAGGCTGACTTTTATGAAATTTCTGAATATTCCCAAACTTCAAATGGCCATAAAATGAAATTGGATTGAGCTTTTTCCCTAATTTTTTTTTTTGTTGAATCACAAATTTATTAGAGATTATGAAAATATATATGTTTAAGCCATATTGAGATATTGATTTTTGTCTAATGTCCACCCTTAGACCCACTGTGAGGCTTGCCTAAAGAAAACCCTCGAATTTCTAGGGGCTGCACGCACACGAGGAGACATAAAGCTTCAAACAATATTGGGGATAACATGTATGTGGGGATTATGACACATTACTTTAGCACTTTGAATCTTTTGACAAAAAATATAACAATTGTTTTAATGAACATGATCCTCTACTTTGTTTTTTTCGAATTGCCGAGTTGATCGAACTAATGGAACGTCTCGAAATAGGTCGATTGATTCATAACAGTCAATGGCCGCTAAGGATTTGACCCCGCCCTAGGCTCTTAGCGGCCACTGTTGGGCAAATTTCACATATTAGTATGTGACTATTCAATTTTCATCGATCCAATATCATTTCAAAAACAATTCTTGTCTTATAGCCTTTCGAGAAAGCTATCCCTTCTTGCAACAAAGAAAAAGAAACAGAATTCGAGAATCCGTACGGATCATATGAAGATGATGTTGAAGAAGTAAAACAACCGTCCTTGGAACAAATCGGAGCACTACTAAAGATGTTCAATTTCTCTATGCAGAACATCCCGGGAGGAGGAGGATCGAGTTGGGACACAACTGGGATTGAAGACATGATGAGAAGGAAAACTTTAACACATGAATTATTACATGATCGGCTAGTGGCTGATAAAACATCAACGAATACTAGAGACCTACCAGATGGAAAAAAAACCACGAATACTAGAGACCTACCAGATGGAAAAAAACCCACGAATACTAGAGACCTACCAGATCGAAAACCACCTACGGAAGAGAATAGTAATAATGACAAGGCAAATGAAAGAATGAAGAAGAAATCTCCTACTTTGTTGACTTTCTTGAGCAATGAACGCATGAGATGGTTGAAAGTGATCAACGATGCAGTCGGTGGCTATTATAATCTGGCTGGGAAGCAGTGTTTTAATGATGAAGATAACGAGATCATGGTATGTGTGCTTCTTTAAATCTCTTTAGTATAATTTAAAGCGAAATTAATGTGCTATAAAGGATTGGTCTTTTTTTCATGGTAGGTCCAACAAATGTTGTTGTTTCTGGACGGAAAAGCGTATATTGATTTTGGTAGAATTTCAATAAAAGTTTTCTTCTTCGTTTTTTTTTTACTTGGTCACATAATAAATACACACACTACTTTCTAATTTCAGGATAGTTGTGGTCCATATAATGACGAATTACGAATTTCTAAACAAGCTTTAATTAGCAAAATGCACAAAGCAGTCATCGGATGCGAAGAGTGTCAAGAAAAGGTATCAGTCAGTCATTAGATATATTTTTTTGATCATCTTTTAGGTTGAAATACCAATTTATACTGTAAAATGTTTTTAAATAGCTTTAAAATAGCTTTTAATCCCAGAGGGCATCGATACATGATACTACATCATGCTACTTCCTTGTAACAACAGTCATTTGGATATAAACAGTATTCGGAATAAGTTTGAACTCTTAGCCGATATAATTGATAAAAATAAAAATATTGATATTCTCTTCATATCTGAATCGAAAATCGATGCCTCTTTTCCTTCAATCTCTTTCAGGCTTGATACTTTAAGGTCAGAAACTTTCGCGGCCAGAAACTTTCGCGGATCGGCGGCCCAACCGCGAAATTATTACATTTCGCGGGTCTAAACTTTTGCGGATAGAGGATTTCCGAAAATTAGCGGGAATTAACTTTTTCAGGGGAAGAAAGGAAAGTTTTTTTTTTCTTATTTTGCAATCAATCTGTGTAACTTCATACATCTATCTTCGCACAAAAAAAGTAAAATTCCAAATAAAGTAAAAATTTCGCTGGATTGAATTTTCGCGGACTGTGATTTTGAAAATTTCGCGGGAATAAACTTTCGCGGTTGACGAATTTTGAATTTCGCGGAATTAACTTGCGCGGAATAGTCCAAAAACCGCGAAATGTCGAAAGTTTTTGGCAGCGGGATGAATTCTCTACTGAATTCTCTACAGAAAAATATTTTTAAAATATTTTTTAAATCTTATAGAAAAAACCCTGACATTTGTATGAATTTGTATGGTAGCATTTATTTATTGTAATTTTTTTCCCTTATTAATCATATTAACCAGTTGAAATTAGTACCCTGGTACCAATTTTATTCTACCTTCCGAAAAAAAATATAAAGATATTTTTAACGAAGAAACAATTCAAAGTTTAAAGTCTACATTGATATTTGCCAATCATTCTAATTGCATTTTGATTCTTTTAATTCACGATTTTGTTCAAAATGCATGTATTATAGTTGAAAGGACTCTTATATATAATCTTTACAAATTCAATTGATTACTTCATTACCAATTATCAAAATGTCTTTATATAATACTGTTGTGTAAAAAGAGCATTAGCTCCAGTACCTTGGTACCTTAGGTTTCGTAAATTGAAATTAATTTGAAAGTTTTTCATCAATTAAAAAAGAACAAAACAAGATGAGACGATTAGATTTGGTACACAACTGTACTTAAAATATCCCAATATGTATGCAAAATATTGACATTTAGAAATAAGAAATGAAGCGGTTTGATGATATTTAGTGGAAAAAAGAAACTGTCCATTTTTCTGTGGTGTAATTCAGAACATATACAATTGTATATGGAACCTCTTTGCTCCAACATTTACGTCTTAACCATTTTACCCAGTGCTTAATGTGTTTTAGTTTCCGGAAGAAACTTTTGCAGTTGCACGAAGAAGAACATCTTTTGAAGTATTTCAACGGAAGAAAGAAAACTTATTTATATTTTGCATGCATAAACCTTTGCAATTTTTTCAAACTACGACTTTCACTTCCGTAGGCACTTTCTGATCTAAAGGAATATCCAACTAGATTTTATTTTGCCGTTAATGTTATAAATTTTTACCAATATTTACTAAGCCCAAATGGTCCGAAAGTTTACATTCATTTTGTATAATTGGTTTGACGGAAGAAAAAGAAAAATGAAAAAAGTCGTAGAATTTGGATCTTTAAAAGATGCAAATGACCATGTTCGAATTTAAAGTTGTGCAAAGTATCCTTTAATTAACTAAAACTGAACAAAAATTGAAAAAAATAATCGAAACAGAATTTCTTAATTTGAAATAATTTAACGGAAAAGAAGAATTTGTCAGAAGTTACCAGTGACGTCAGTGACGTTGCAATATTTTCAATTCTATTTGACGTCATAGTATTTTTGAACAAAAACGATCGATGTCGTTTACAGCTTGTCTTTTTAATTTATGATTTACAAGACTTAGACTACGTATTTTGAAGCTAGAATTTGTTAATTCGTATATTTCAATAATATAAACTGCATATTCTTTTTGCTGTATCGAAAAGAATTCTTATCTTATCATGTTGTCGCGCGAAGCACCAACATGGACGGGTGTTAACACTCGATTGAACACAAAATTTACAGATGGTAAGTACAAGCTTCCACCTCCGCTTCCACCAATGTTCAACCTGAAAGATCAAGGAAGAAACAAACCTAAACTCGTTGACGGAAAGCGAAAAAAGAATGAATCTCGGATAGTTCACACAGAACCATGGATTATGCAAACTCAACCAAAAATAATCCAAACTGAATCTCGAAGATTATCACCTGAAAAGCAATTGCTTTCGAGACAAAAACAACGAGTTGAAAATATCTTATTGGTAGATAGTTTAAAAACACCATCGAACCATAGTACAAACAAATCCTCATTGTCTATTTTACCAACGAATCATTTAGATGACAACAAAGTTAAAATTAATGCTGAAAATGAGATCAAGTTCAAAAAAGCTAAAGATAATTGGCGTGAGACTTTGCGAAACGCGCGCGTAAAAGAGGATCAACTTGAAAAGGAAATGGCAAAAATGAGACGATCAATTGAGGATAAGGATAAGTTGTTAGCGAAAGTTCATGCGAACAAGTTAGATGAGGCAAACACCGAATTACAACAAAGGGTTTTAGACCTCGAAAATCAACTTAGAGAAAAAGATCAATCCATCGATCTGCTTAAGGAAAATGAGCATCACCGAGATGTTACTCTAAAATACATGATCGAAGAATCTGACATGCTTAAAACAGAAAATTTGAAACTAATCAATGAAAATCTTGATTTGAAACAAGAAAAGGAAGATATGAAGATCTTCTTGAAAGAAAACATCTCCATGTTTATGAATGATAAAGAAGCTGTTCTCCATGAAGTTGGTGGAATGAGTGATGAATTCGAAACAGAAATAGATGGACTTCTTAAGAAAAATGGTATGTATAGGAAAAAGGTTAATGAACTAGAAAAGGTAATTCAGAACGAAAGTGAAAAGCGGCAAAATCAACAAGGAAGGTATGAAGGCATTTTCAAAGAAAATCTTGCTACTATTGGTTCATTGGAAAAAGAGGTTCGTGGATTAAACAAAAGCAGCGAAGGATTGAAAATGAGATTAAAGCAAGAGATGGGAGTTAATATCGATCGATTTACTGACTCATTAAAGAAAAAACAAAGAAACGGAAATATGGAATCTGAAAACAATAAGATTGGATTAGTTGTTGTCAACAGTGAAGACCACATGGTAAACGGTGGTAAATGTGCACCAAACGATGAAAAGCAATCTGGAAGCCGATCATTTGACGACAAGGAGAAAGACGACATGTCTGGCAATGAGCCAGATGAGTCGTCTTAATAAACAAAAAGACCAGATACACAAAAAGGAGGATAGAATAACATCAAGCCATCACTAACATCACATTGGCGGCGTATCTGGTCAATTTTTATATGGTCCTCTGAAATAAATAATAATAAAAAAAAATTCTTTATTCTTTTCATTTATTTGTAACGTTGATAAATGATAAACCTTGCCGAGCGGTTTAACATCTCCCTTGATCTACCTTTCTTCCAAGGGTGTGTGGCGTACTATTTCAGAAGTGTATATTCTGTAAATTTTCGTGCATAATTTGTTTTGAAGAAAGTAATATAAGGGGTCATTCAAAAAGGATGTCACCAGGGGAGATGAGAGTTTTACCCGGTAACATAGGGGGGGATGGGATACTCGAAAAAATGACAAACTGTGACGTAGGGGGGAGGGAGTGCATAATTTTTGCGGTGACTTCCTTTTTGAATGATCCCTAAAATTCAAAATAAGGTGAAATGACTATGATTCATAACACCCTTGTAGAAAAAAAATCGTTCCCCTCGTGAGAATAAAATGATGCAAGATTTAGATATTTGAATATATAATTACGACGAGCAACAAAAGAATATCGCAAAGTCATTATATAGTGAAATGATAATAACCAGAAATTTATTTTTTGGTCATGGGTAGTATTTTCTAAGGCAAGAATGGAGCTTCCGAGTAGCGATGCCACATAAATAATATACACACCTGTACTATTTTCTAACAATAATACTGTATTCAAAGTCAGTTAGATCAATGTCTAATCTTCACCTTACATATCACGATGAACTCGAATTATAGACGTAGGTATACGGCAAAAATTCGTCTGGCTTTTACAAAATGCGGTTGATTGTAAATCGAAGAATAGTAAACAAAGCTTAAGCTATACAACTAACACACATCTACGCATCTATTTGCATTGATGTCGAGGGAGTGTCAAACATATTCTGTTAAGAACAGAAAACCTCTGATTCAAAAACAATCTTTTATCAAGTAAAATAAATTCTTCGAATAAATTATCTAACTGTTTGGAGATAGCCCCGATCGCATGTTGAATTTAGTAACAAACTGCAAACATTTATTTGAGATGTCTACAAACCTCCAATGTAATCTTTATTTTCTCATACCCTTTTATAATCAAGAAATGTTTTTGTGGTGAATCAAGACTGCTAATTAGCCTTCATCTGATCTAATGTAATCTTTTCGGTTATGATTTTAATCAGGGAAAAGTTCGACAATAAAGTAAAATAAGGTATTTACAGTCATGCTGAGTCACAGGCTCGTTCGCGAACTGTAGTTCCCTAGTGTTTTGTCAGGTGTTACCTGACTCCAGCCTAAAGATTGTTGTTTCATACTTCAATTGATGTTATCTAGCCTTCAATTCTTCAGACTAGATAAAACTACCGTTAAACTGAAGAGTTCAATTAGGGGGCATTCGGGTTTCTTATTGTCTAAACTGGTACATTTTTATTCCTTTTCTAAGAAGACCCTGATAAGAAAAGTCCATTTTCAAATTGGATAGCTTAGCTTAGGAAATAACGTATACTGTAAAAGCACATGTATACTATTTGACCTGTTCTATCTGCATAGCGGTTGATGATTGTTTACATACATATTATCTTGTCTAGTTAGAAATTATACCCGCGTATTTTTTCTTTAGGTCCACACTTACATATGAATCAAACAAAGAAATAATCAACTGCCGTTTTGGAGCCCAAAAGTGTCTGCTGGCTGGATTGAAAAGAATTTTGAAGATCTTCGTGCTTGTGGTGTTTTCATATTCTGTGTTCCAAGGTTTTAAAAAGCTTGAAATTAATACTTCTTATGTAACGATCACCAACATGGCGGATTTAGCTGCAACTCTAATGACATATCACCATGACGAATCAACGAAATTGTATTGCACGCTATTTCCAAACCCCGGAACCATGTATATAGAATTAGTACTTTTTTGACTTATTTGAAAGAAATTGGTCCTAAAGGCTAAAATAATCATTTTTTTTATTATAACGGATAGACTTATCCTTCTCCTAAATTACATTTATATTTACGATACTCCTATAAAAAGATTAGCCGATCAATTGCTACATTTTTTTTTCTTTCTTTCTTTTCTTTCTAGAAAAATAACATGCATTCTGCAATGGCATGAAATAAAGTCGAGTCATTTCACAACAAATTTACATGTTGATTTATACTACGTTTTCAGTAGTTGGACGAGGGTTTGCTAATAAAGCATTATATACAGAATTTTATAAGAAATAATAGCATTTTCAAGAAAGTCCATTGGCATTTGCACGAACATAATGATAACCTTAAAGAGCACAGTTTTTAATTTACTGCACTAAAAAAATCTCTAATCCTTTTTTGAGTAATTATCATTACTAGAAATAGCAATATTTACAACATTATTATCAAGTCAT
>JAUKPT010004705.1:0-10920 GCA_032273505.1 Nanomia bijuga
TCTTCCATGAAAGCTGTAAATAAGATTTTACAGCTAGTCAAAATTTACTGTATATTTAGAGGAACACCTACCTGTAATATCTTCTTTCAAATGAGGATTAAAAGTTGTGCACATAAAACGTGTTGATATTATTTTTTGTATAAAAAAGATTCTTTTTGTATGTAGAAAGAAAAACGTATTTTATCATCATAACTATATGACATACGCCTAGGATAGACGCTACTTTTTCCATTATTGAACTGTCGGAGAAGTAAGTTGTTGGAGAAGTGAATTGTCGGAGAACTAGAGAGTCGAAGAATTGAAAGTGAACTGTCGTAGAGATGGGCTGTCGGAGAAGTTTGTGTCGGAGAAGTGAACTGTCAAAGAAGTGAACTTTCGTTAAAGTGAGCTGTCGATGAAGTGAGTTGTCGGAAAAGTGAATTTGTCGGAGAAGTGAACTGTCGGAGAAGTGAGTTGTCGGAGAAGTGAACTGTCGGAGAAGTGAGTAGGTCCCCTAGTTCTTTATCTATAAATGGTTAGTGATAAGTAAGGTTAAGGTAATGAATGGTGCAAGTGCCAATGTATCTCATTAAGTCAATTTCTCTACAATAGAACTCAGCAAAAGAACTAATGGTTCCATTGAATTGGAATTTAGAATATTATATTCCTACAATTGAAATATATTTAGGGACCAGTGATATTCTATTGGAGCCCTGGACCGGGCAACGAGCATGATGGACCAATTAATTTTTGTTGCCATTTGAACATTTGAACATTGGACCAACAGTTATTTTAATAAGGTGGTCTAATAGACCACTGATAATTTTGTTGAAAATTTTCCATTTATAAAAATAGACTTTTCAATAGACTAGAAAGAAATTCTCTTTTTTAATGGTAAAAAATATTGGACCACTTGACATTTTAATTTCCCACTACCAGGCCCAGTGTGCCGATAAATTTTGACCAGTGCTTTAGTGATTTTATTTCCAATTTGCAAGATAAATCATACTCCTGGTCACGATGGCATCGGGTTGTGTGTCCAACAAAATATCAGTTCTAAAAGCTGCGGCTTTATTTTGAATTTAAAGATCCAACCACTTCATCTTTACCATTTAAAAAAAATCAGAGTACTAACTCTACATGTTGCAATTCCTCATACTTTAACTTCATACTTCATTTTCCTTTGAAGATCAACACAATATTGGACAGTAAGCTGAAAACCTTGCTGGGTACTCAAATCTATAAAGATTCATAGTACATTTACTAATAACAATCGTCCAATCAAGAAAAGTGCAAACTAACATCCGATAATCATCAACTTAATTCTAAGTCGTATATTTAGTCCATGGATGCAACAAAAAACAGGTCTAGTTGTACGTAATAAGAATGCAAGGAACAACGGATAAAGATTTACATTAACAACAGTATACGAATTATTCACTATGATGATTCACTACAGCATCAGCAGAACTATGATGGACTTATCGTTGCATGTATAGACAGATGATAATCATATAGGAATAGGATCTTGGTTGCGAGTTTGTTGCCGTCCCATTGATTCGTACTGATCAAGTAATCAATTGAGATTACTTCCCGATCTGCTACAATTAGTGTAATAACGACGAATCGATAACGAAATCGACTCGTCAGTGAGAGGAACAAGTTCGATTCCTTCTGATCCAATCACTTTCTTCGAAATTCTCTCTAAGCATCAGCGCATCGCTTATTTAGCGGGCCGCGTACCATCATTCGTTATTCATTTTGATTAAATTCGGACGCGAATTGGTATGACATCTTTCAGCACACTTCCATTCATGTAAGTTAAGCATCGTCGTCGTGAGATACTTCCTAAGTAAGGGACGCGGATGGTAGAGGCGAGTGTTATCAAAAATGATGCAATAAAATGCACTCGATTCGGGCTCTTAGCGAGGGCACATTAAATATCGTTAGGCAATACCGACGGGTCGACCAATGTCATGTGAGGGAAATTGAGTAGTCAGTTGGTAGCTGACGAAACACTAAATAGAAGTTAAGTCATTGCCTCGATAAACACGTAAAGAGCTTGCGCATGGCTGTTCAATCGTAAGTGCAAACTATTAACCGTTAACCAGAGATTATTGACGACATTTGGAAAATGATCGTCGGCCCATATCGCCCTTTTAAATAATGGTATTGTTATATTTTCTATTTAGCGTCAATTAGGCAGAATATCAAACGCGCAATGCGCAAATATTACGCTAAACGTACACAGAGCGGAGAGAAAATAACCGGAAATTAATTCATTTACAGATAAAACTCATCGTGGCTATTCTTTTATCCTCGGTACACCATGGTCTACCGGTGAATAGAATAAAGAAATCGGATTGAATTTCCATATTCTTTTCTTCATTTTGGACCAAAATCTCATTTAGTCAAACAACCTTTTACGTTCCAAACGTTAAGACAGGAGTGCACCCACTTTTATAACATTTAGAATGCAAGTGAGTACTAGCCTTGAAAATTTTACCCCAATTTTACCCAAAAAAAAACAAATATGCAAAAATATGTTCTTAAGAGACAATAAATCAAAAAAGCAAATCTTACGTTCTTAGCTTTACAGCAGCCATAAATCCTCACACAAGCCGACGTATAAGACCAACACACGGACATAAATGCGAGTCCTAACCCACACTTAGTCATAATAATAATATTGGCGCATTCAAAACGCTTGTTGCTTTCATAAATTCAAAAAAAAGAAACGTTTCAATTTTATACACTTAAGTAATCTACCCAACAAATATATAAAAGAAGAGAAAAAAAAGTAATATCGAAGTGTTGTGACAGCAGAACGTTTATTGATATTTGATCAACTTTCTCGCATAGAAGAATTAATGGAAGCTAATTGAAATGAAGTCACGCATAGCTGTAAATCGCATCAATGAATAATTTAGCACGCTGTACGTAAAAGAAAGTTTGTTCTGGTGATTCGACGCTACATCCGCACATAGATGATGAAGTTCAAAGTTGATTTAGTAACTTCATAAACTGAAAGGTAGTACGTTGGAATGACGGTTCTTTTTATGTGTATACAGGGGATAAAATCAAATCCAAGGAAAGGGGGAATTCCACAGGTGAAATTTTAAATTTCACCTAAATTCACTTAAATTCCTCGGATGGATAAATGATAAGAGCGTAAATTGCTGTTATATTTATAGTATTTTAGGAATTATTCCCGGCTATAAATTTGATTCCCCGACCCAGAAATATTATCGTTTAAAGACTGTTGGAGTAAAATTATTTTTGAGGAATCTGCAAGGAACTAGTATGGGTTAATCAACTAAGTGAAGATAGTTGAATGAATCATTTTTACACATATCATAAATCTTGCAAATTTCATAAGTTTTACACAATGTTATTAGGGAAGGTATTGTTTGCAAAAAGAAATTTTGGTGAAATTGTTTTGTAAACCGATTTCTTGATGTAATAATTTAATAATCAATATTCTAAATAAGGCAAAGTTTTAAGATGACCTCTTACAAATTTATCAATTCATTGATTCATTCAAACATTATTTTTCAATGCAGTATTGTTAATTGAAAGTTACTCTAATCCATGATTACATTAGACAATTTAGATGTAAATTAATTGTCTACAGTCAAAACAAAAATCATGATCACTATAAAAAAAACAAGCAATGATAACCACAGGGAAAAAGATAAAAAATTGTTGAAAATGGTTAACTATAAAATCTATGTTTTTTTTTTACGATATCAATTCCGTAATTATAGGGGCTAAAACGCGTCCTTGGGGTATACCAAAGATGGATATCACTTCCACTGAGTCAGTGACTCGCATGACTCACTTTATAAATGACATCAAGCACGAGGACTTAATTACAAGAGTCATCAGGACTCACTTTTTTCTAATAGTGAATCAGAAGGTTTTTTATTGCATTAATCAAGGCCTTGGCTTTATCGACCCAACTAGTATGTTTTTAGGTAAAAGAAAGAATTTCCTGTCTGAACTATGTTTTCGCCCTTTCCATATTCAAGTCACACCTCTCCACCTTCTTCTAAACTAATGAAATACAAATTGCAACCGAATCTTTGGTCAAGTATCTAGGAGTGTAGTGCAAACTCGATTATTCTCTTTACTAATGTCACTAGTATCAATTATTCATGAAATATGACAAACATAACAAATACTCAGTTGAGAATTCTTTTCAAAGCAAACTAAAAGAAACCATTAAAGAAAAATATGCATATAAGTATATGCCGCAGAGATTCTTATCTGATATATTATGAGTTTGGGCACTCCTTTTCTAATTGCTTCAAGCTTCATTAAACATCTGAGCTATAAAGGGACATGTGGATAATGATATATCACCAAAAATATTATTTTTAAGAAAGAACCAAGGATCCTAATTTTAGAAAATATCATATTTCTATTCGTTTTTAGCTGGTCTTTAATAACTATACATATGGATACGTAGTGCATTTGTGTTTATGTTATTAAAATCAAGTTGCTTTTTGGGCCCTTTAACAGTTGTTTTCTAAGGTATGATTTATGTGATTTTTGGTGGTTTTCGATTAGAATCAAAATTCAAAATCGTCAAAACTTTTTCTACTCGTTAACCGATGAAAAGACGATTTAAAGCCGTGTACAATTCTTAATCCACTCTTCCGTGAACTACAGAGATGTAGAATTGTTTTCGGGTTGAAGACGATTTAGTCAAGAATAACTTTAATTTATTCATTAATTTCTAAATTTGATCTAATCTAGACGGCAACAAGTAAAATGCATGTTTAACCCTATTTGGCCCTGGTTAGTGTACTTAAAGTCAACTGTTTCCTAAATCCCTTCCACATTAGCATCAACAAAAGATAATTCTTCAAAAACTCGTGAGAAATCGTCATCCGCATGATATGGTTCCGTAAAATTATGCGATTTTTTTGGTTTTATTCCACACACAATTTCTTTTCTTAAACGTACTTCGCTTCGATTTTAAATAAATTCAAGTAAATGTTTTAAAATGCAGTGTTTTAACACTCGTAACAATCTCTGCTCGAAATCTACTAACTAAATCACCACATGAAAGAGTTTTGGTTTGTATACTACAGCATTGCTTGCCTACTGACCCCTCGTATTAGTCTAGCCGACAGTCATGAACCACATATCCATGCAATCCTAATAGGAGCCCCCTCCTTGCCAATATCTCAAGTTATTAGTCCCAGACTAAGTCTGGTACTCATTCGTCGACCTAAAAATGATGGAAGGCTGAGTTCAGGTCATGTCAGGAATATTTCACAGGCGCGCGGGAAACGCACATCTAGGAGCGTGTGGCGCGCGATGTTTTACAAAGCGCGCGCTCAAACTTATTGCCATCACAATATGTATTCTACCCACCTAAGACGATTTAGGTGCGTATGAAGGCGCACCTCTCGTAAGTAGGCCTGGCTGTTTTGTCTCCACGAGATATCGATCCCGGGGGTGACTCATAATGGTAGCCCGACTACGTCACAGCCGCCACATTCTAAGCGAACTAAATTGTTTCAACTTCTATCCAAATTCTATCCCAATCAATTTTTCCAACCTGTTTTTTGAAAAATACAAATATTTGAGAAAATAGTGGATTTTTTCAGACAATTAGTTTCCTTGTGAATACGGATGTTGATGGATGATCTTGTTATAAGAATATTCCAACAATGACAATTTAATCCAGGTAAAGGCGAGATTATCTCTTCAAATTATTTCCTATTTTATTAAAAACATAGTTTAAAAATACTTTGATTATGACATACATTTAAAATCAGCTTTAGATTTGAGGGGATTTTTCGTTATTTTCTGGTTTTTAATACCATTTGACAATATAATCATACTTCTAATCTATTGTACTGTCATTTTGAAGTTACTTTTGTTAACCCGGCGAACTCTTAATTGAGCTGTTTTGACAACACAAAACTAAAGCTACGTTTTTCCCAATTCACTCGTTAATTCTAATCTTTGAGTTATCGAGACTAGATTTGAAGTTCAACGGTAATGTTCAACGTAAATGCCCTTCATCTAATATACAAACAAATCTCCGTGTATCTCAAATCTTATTCCCTCGACAGTTAATTTTGAAAACTTACCGTTCATTATTTTCGTTGACTGATAACCCAAAACAGAGCTCGAGCTCCATGTCTGACCTACTGCACCTGCACCGTAAGCTGAGAAAGTCATCAAAAATGAAAAAGGTACCGTGAAAAATGTTTTGAAGTACGTGTCTTCGTTTCGTACCTAATTTAAGCACTTCCCACGTCTTGTTAAGTTATATGACGTTATAGAACATGGATGGAACAAAATTAACCTTAGTCTTCAACAACAACAAAGCAGTGGGCTCCTATGCCTTTTCTGGTAACTACAAAATGTACAGGACAATTGTAGCAATAAAATTACCCGATAAGCAATAATAATTGACGTCACTTTTAATGCAAGTTTTGACAATGATTAAAAAAATCGCAAAAAAAGTGGCAAAGGTAACTTTATTATCTCATTTATCATATTTAGACACACATGGTGTTGGTGCGATTATTTATTTAGGATACAACGTAACCTAAAGCTTTTCTGAATCACATGCTATTTTTAAATTCAAAGAATCTGCGGATGGAATTCGACACTTAAAATTCATTTCATGTATAATGTTGTGTTACAATCAAAATATGGACCATGAAGTTTAAGAAAGCATAAATTATTTGAAATTACTTGTTCATGGTATACCTTAAGAGCTCATTTTCCTAATCTGTCGGATAGAACGATAAAAAATGAAGTTATTTCAAATAAATTACTTGAAAATAGCATGATCATTGTGTGCGTCAGCGAGATGGAAAATACAATGGTGAAATATTAAAGGATTTAAGGTTTTTTTTATAAAGAATCCATTAATACTGTTTTTCAACACCAATTAGTAAGAATTTGCCCAAAACTGTTTTGGCAAGTCATGATTCATGAGACGTGATGGAAAACTATACAAAATGGAACCAAGGTGTCTACTGGATATTCCTTTTGAGATAAAGTTGATTAACTTAGCTTAAGAGATTAGGTTGACGAGTCAACTTTCTGTCTACCGATTACATACCGTTGCGTCAATCTACTTGTATATCAGTAAGAAAATATATTTCAAAAGCATTGGTATTAAGTAGCCGGTCAGATGTAAAATATCATAGCCTGGACGCTTTTAACATCATTTGAGAGTTAGTTATGACAACGGACATTATTGCAACCCCGAATCCCCAATCAAATAGAAAATAGAAAATAAAAATAGGGCAAGGAGATCTGCAAAAATGAAGAATTAGAATGATAATAGAAAACCGATAGCAATAACATGTAAAGAGATGGATGAAAATACTTGGTTATTCATACTGATTGGTTCAAAAAAGAAATCCTATGATGGGGTAAAGAAAATTCGAGAACAGCGAATTTACTGATTGTAAATCTATAAATAAAACAAACTTTTATGTTACTACAGATCGCAAATGAAAGTGCAAAAGATTCGCTATCTTTTACCCGAAACACTGTCTTAACTATCCAAATAACTTCATTTGAACATAAACCGTCTAGAAATGAATTGTAGATTTGTTTACCTTAACTTTATGAAATATTTTATCTAAAACGCCAATAAAATCTATGAGAACTTACTCCTCCTCCAAAACTGGTTGAAGCTCTTCATACTCTGGTTCAGCCCCCATATATATATATATATATATATATACCAAAATATCAAATGTTGCAACCAAAAAGACAAGTCAAGAATATATGCAAATACAAATCTCTCCAGTAAATGAATGAAATCTTTATTACTATAAGCTTCTTTTTATCCGTTTAAAGTTTTTAGTTGGTTACAATAAGCTGAATCAATTGATTAAAACAATCTAGATTAAGATTTATTAGAAGTCATAAACAAAGTAAACAAAGAAGTCAATTTCTCCATGCCGTCTGCTGCATTTGCATCTGGAAAGATCAAAAATCTTCTAAAGTATATTTCAAAACATGTGAACTTTTAAATCAAACTTTTATAAACCTACGTGATTTTTTCAGGAATGAAAAATATTGCTATGTAGAAGAATCGTATTGAATTAAAAAAAGAGAAAAAGAAACTGAAGGCGAAAATTACGATTTTACAACATAGAATTACAAAGTGGTTAGCATGTTTTGAAAAATACTTCAACAATTGGGGTTTTCTAAAAAAAAAAAGAGATAGGTCTTCCTGTAAACTACGTCATATTTGTATGAGAGTGAAGCGAGAGCTGTTTAACTACTAAAATCATGTAAACAAATCATTAAGCATAAATAGTAAAAAACTGTTTTATTTACAATTCAAGCAGCTTTCACCTCGTTTTCATGCAAAATCTTATATATTGATTTATTTATGGAAAGAAAATGTCCAGAAGCAAGTATGAAATTACGTAAGACAGTAAAACCCAAATCGCGCCAGAGCATATTGATAACGCGATTTATCAAAACTTTGTTTAAACAGGAAATTCAGAAGGATTTTGACATGAATAAAAATATTATTTTGCAAATCATTACAATGTTATGTCTGAGGTAATATATGTGGTGAAAAGAAGTTAATACTGCGGCTGTTTGAGATTTTCGTCTGACTCAAGAGTTTAGAATAAAATATTCCGTTGAATTTTTAGAATTTTTAGAAGGCGCCTTTACGTCATGGATCCCAGTGGCGGATCTGAACTATCTTCAGTGTCTTCATGAAGACACTCGTTTTTGATAAGAACAAATATTTATGGCAGGTTTTTATTATATAAGACTAAGTTGGCCCTATTAATTGTTGAACTGGGTTCAAAATAAAGTCTAAATGTTAAGAATAAAGCTTAACAAGTAATGGACAGCATAGGTAGCTCCAGACTTTCCTTTTGATTCGAAAAGATGTAACTGATCGATTCTCAAGTCACAAACTTTCTCAATGAAACAAATTTCCCGATATCGTCATAGTTGCTCAAACCTATAAGAACACGTCCTTAACCACAAGAATGACGTCAACCAGTCACCACTTAGATGATAACTAAATAATAGATCTGATGAGTATCAGGAACCATTAGAAAGGAAATAAAAGGGACAAGAGATATTTTTCTTCATTCGATGTCTCTATATTAACTGGGTCATTTATTGGAAGATTCACGTTCTCCTTTAAAGATTTTTGAATAATCTTTTTTATCATTCGACAGAGACCTTAATTAGATATAGTTCAATCATTTTGAGTTTTGAGTGAGCTAATACAGATAGAAGAATGTGTGTTTGGATATGCACTCGGAGTATGACGACCTAACTATCATGAATTTAGTTGGATATAAAATGTCTCAGAAATCTCTCAGTCTTTGAATGATGAATCATTCTTCCATGTTAAAGCATCCTATCCAAGATGATATTAATCGGATTAAGAAAGATCCAAACTTGAGGACAATAAAATCAACTTATCTGACTAGTATTGCCCCCTGGTGTGTATAGAAAATATCAAGGCATTGATTTGTACAGCGTTTTTGGCCACAATGCAATTGTGATGATAAAATTTTTATAAATAACATCGGAAGAAATGATAATATTCGGTTTCTTGTTTTGAGATTTTGTATTTGGAAATAAAAGCTACTTCCTTTTTATATTCAACAAATGCTTGAAATTTTACCTAAACTTATCTGTCTTATCACTACCAGCTTAAGCCTTAGGATTGTTCATAAGCAGTGATCGAAAACACCTTCTGCAGACGTAATAGGATTTTCCTTCCGACATAGCGAGTGAAACGAAGAAATCTATGCTATCTTTTTGTGGACGACATCTGCGAGTCCGAGCATGATTTCAAACCCTGTTCATAAGGGGTCATAAAGATGGAAAGACTTACATGCTCATAAATTTGACGATGAGATAAAAATCTCTAGATATGTTGCTTTATCCTTCATTATGTTAAAGTTTCATTTATCGACTCACAAAGCATTATCACTCTTCCAAAAAAATTCCCGAAGAGGAAATCAGTAGCTAAAAGTATTGAATCTAAAAGAATGCTGATAAATGCAGTTTGATTACGCTCTTAAATGATCTGCAATATCATTTTGTATTCTATCGCTTTCGTATCATTGGTTACCCTAGTCTTCTGGAAGCTGTATGCTTGATCTTCATATCAGATATAAACTTTTTACGCTAGTAGATTAGGACCTTAATATATTTTTGCAATTGACCAACTTTCATCCGAATAGGACATATTGAAACACGTACTAATCCTGCTTAAACAATCATTCGTAATTTATTCATAAGTTAAAATAGGAAAAATACTTTACTTTAAATAATTTAATGGCTGAAAATGAAAATGAAAAAATATTGTTTGGCAAAGAAGACAAGTAATTGACAAATAAGAGTATATCAAACCCTTACTACGGAAAATTTTTGAGACATTTTTGCGAGTAATAAATTTGTAAATAAATTATTAAGATGATATGCTAATACAGTGCTAAGCAATTAAAAGTCTCTTCTCGCCACTCCTAGCTTTTCTGCAAAATTTACATCCTCGTCAAAAGATATTTCCATAGAAGTTACATCAGCATATATATGAAGAAGAGTTTTGGAAGTAGTATTTGGTTCTTATTTCCTTCATTTTCCCAATCCATTTATTTATTCATTCATTCATTCATATTTTTATTTATTCAATTCTTTAATTATTCATATATTTATTTATTTAGTTAGTTATTTATTAATTTGTGTTTTGTTTTTTTGTTTATCTATTCATTTATTCATCTAATTATTTATTTAGTTATATATTAAATCATTTATTTATTTATTTGTCTGTTTTTTCATTAATTCATTAATTCATTAATTCATTAATTCATTAATTCATTAATTCATAAATTCATAAATTCATAAATTCATAAATTCATAAATTCATAAATTCATAAATTCATAAATTCATAAATTCATAAATTC
>JAUKPT010004706.1:0-10920 GCA_032273505.1 Nanomia bijuga
CCCCCCCCCCCCCCCCCCCCCCCCCCCCCCCCCCCCAAAAAAAAAAAGGAATAATGATAAGAAAAAAGTATAATTTTTTAGGCATTTTATCAGCTTTACTGTTCAAGATGCATAACATATTTATCAATCAACCCTCTCCTCGAACATCCATCAGCATACAAAACAGTATTTGGCTACAAGAACGTTAGCATGATTGCCAAATTTTGGACAACAACCAGAACCTACAAATCGATATGGGCAGACGTACATCTACTCCATGTGAAAATCGCACTTGTCATTGCAGATCATTCAAAGATGAAGAACACTACCACATCAGAAACAACAAAACGATTGCAAATGTTCTGAATGATAGCAAATTCTTACCATACATCATATCACTTTAGAAGCACGAAAACTCTACCACGCGTGAAGCAACATTTAGACGAAACATTGGACAGAGAAATCAAGAAAGTTATGAAATGGTTTTATTATGATTTTTTTTAATTTTTACTGCTATATAATTGTATTGAACAGCTGCTTTTATTTATCTAATATATCTAATTTATCTAATACGTCAATAAAATTTACATACATATACATACTTCTACCAGTGTTTATTTGAAATTACCATTTCAATAATGCTGAAAATACTTTATATTCTATGTGGGGTTTGTGTTTTGTTACAAATTGTCTCGATAGACATTAGTACGTTATCCTTGCAAATTACACCAAGAATGGTCCACCTTTACTAAAAGAAAAATCTAGTTCTTGTGTTACAGACTCAAGTTTCTTTAATTTTGAAAAATTAAATAAGATTTTTTGCCATAGTTTGTACTCATCAAATAAAACTGAGCCAAAGAAAGTGGGTCTGAACAACTAGGTTTACAGTTTTTACACAGTTTGACCCTAAAGCTGTATGTTATGGGCCAGGAAGCACCTGCTTTTATCCTAAAGTCAAAATGATCAATAAATTTTGTTCTCAAATTTGCTTTCCTTTATACACTTTATAGGCTAATAGTGGCCACATGTTTGTGAGGTAATCAAAGACACTTGCACTTTTGATAAAACAGTCATGTAATACAGATTGTCAACTGTAGTTCTATCTAAGGTTTTTCAGATACCATATTGAAATTGCCAATAAATTAGGGTTATACTAAGTTCTATCTGTATCTTATAATATAATTTCATTTTACTGTCTAGTCATTCAATGCTTAGTCACTTATGCATTTATATTTGAATTTTCTAGCAGTTAAAAGTACTTAATGGTTTTTAATTCCCAAGTAAATCTTTTATTAAACTATCTATGTGCTTTAAGTTTAAACGAAGCATGAGAAATTGGCTGACAAAATTAGTTCAGTGATTAACTATCATTTCTTCTGCATTCATACTTTCTCTTCCTATTTTCTGATTGTTGTCATTTTTATATAATTAATCTTGTGTCTTATAATACATTAATAACATGCACCACACAACATGATAAATAATTATGATGAATGATAAATCCATTATGTAAAGCTTTACCACATAATGGAATTTTATGAATTTCATGTTAAATGCAATGATACTTATTTACTTTTTTCTGCACAGAGTTTTTTTCTTGCCATGACATTTGTTTATGATATACATGGAATAATATTTTTCGACTTACTTAAGTTTCAATGGAGTATCGTAATATCATAAAATTATGTTGAAATGGTTGTATTATTTGGTAAAGGTGAATGAATTAGTGTTAAACCACTGTATAATAATTTACTTTGAATATTTATCTTGTGATTCTATATTGTGTTAGATTTTTAAAAATTATTTTGAAATTAATGCGTTTTTGG
Source organism: Nanomia bijuga (assembly GCA_032273505.1). Lineage (NCBI taxonomy): Eukaryota > Metazoa > Cnidaria > Hydrozoa > Siphonophorae > Agalmatidae > Nanomia > Nanomia bijuga. The sequence continues at coordinate 1,806 of JAUKPT010004706.1, forward strand.
TTGACTTAACTTTTCATATGCTAAAATGGCTTAGTTGGTTTAAGTGTTAAAAAAAATATTATATTAATTTTGTTGTTAATGTTGTACAAATATAGCACTGTTTTATGATACTTAGTTAGAGAAAACCTTGCAATAAGTAACAAGTAATCTGATTTACAGAGGAATCTCTTGTTAAGATAAGATAAATATTATTATATTGGTCTACTAGTCGAAGCGTCAAAACAACATTATTATTATTATTATTATTATTATTATTATTATAATTATTATTATTATTATTATTATTATTATTTATTGTCAGACATTTTCGTTATACAATTGTTGTTCAATATTACTTACCAGATTTTACATACATGTATATAAATTCAATAAATAAGATAAGGTAGACTTCTCTTAAGAGATTGGCAATCGTGGTTGTATTTCATTAAAATTTGTCCATGTCTTCATCGGATAACTACATGAAAGATACAATGAAATATGGTCTTCACATTCTATTATCATGCAAACAGTTCTTAGTCGTTCATGCCTCGGTGTTGGGTTTTTGTTGTACCTTCCTGTTTCGATTTTAAGTAAGCATGCTCAACTTAATTCACATAAATGTACTTCAATTTGCTTAGATTCACTTCAATGAACACTGGGATTATCTTAAACAAAAAATATGGAATGTGCCTGCAGAAAATGTCCTTAAACTTTATGAAATCTTTGTAAAAAAAAAATACAATAATTTTTTCAGATAAACTATTCAAATAGCATTTGGTATGATATGGTATGATAACTCAGGCAAGGCAATGCATTGCAGGACATTCATTGCCAAAGGAATAATTGTTAAAAAAGTAAAATATTGAAAATGTGAATATGATTGCATAAGCATAAAGGAAAGGATTCAATAATGGATGCAATGAACAATGCAATAAAAAATTTAATTAGTAATATGTACCGTATTTACTCGATAAAGCGCCCCGCCTGAAAAGTCAGAGATCGAAAAATCCATTTCAACCAACTGAAGAGGACTTAAACAGATGTTGAACCAGCATTTAGAGTAATTGAGACTTGCGACGATATTGAAATTAATTAATAATAAATAGATATAATGGATATAATTTAATTAGCACCCCTGGCGCTCTTTCAAGTAAATACGGCAAGTTTTAAGCATTGTTAGATACTTGATGGGGGACACAGATGGAAGAGACTAGTGTGATTACAAACAGTACAGTAAAATGAACTTGACTCAAGCTGTTAGTGAGAAAACAATAACTATCATTCAGCAATGCTGATGAGTCGACCCATGTCATGTGAGGGAAATTGGGTAGTCAGTTGGCAGTTGACGAAACACTAAGTGGGACTTGAGCCATTGCTTCGATAAGCACATAAAGAGCTTGTTCATGACTGTTCGATCAAACCATTAACCACCATTAACCTATGGATAATGTATGGTGTCATGTCTACAAAAAGGTTTTGTAAAAAAGGGTGCATGGGCATGATAAAACTTTTGTAACCAATATCTATATTTAAGGGTAAAATCTTGTAGATCACATGAACATGCTATCCACATGAACAAGCACTTTGGTGCTTTGCTTTACTTTTTCCCACTGGTTTATATGATGTTTGATCCCTGAATTGTTTTCAGGGTTGACTGATGTTGTTTCAATATGGAATTACTTATTACTTATTAAAACTAATCCATGATCATCAGGGGAAAGTGTGTAGAATCAGAATCAGAATTGCATTATATATGCCCATGCAGCATTGGCATAAGAAAAATATTTTTTATATGATTTAAAATAATGATAATAATGATGAGAAGGATCATCTCTTATCCTTATAAGAACGTCTCCCATCAAAAAAATTGGTATCACTTTATTTGTGTTTGCATTCTTGAGAACTCTTTTATTTCTAATATGCATAATTTCAGGGGATATAGTGCTACAATAATAATAATGAAAGGCATTAAAAATGCAAAAGAAGTTCAAATTATTGATGATCCTGCAAAATGTAACAAATCATTTTTTGTTGAATCAATATATCCATCGCGTATCCCAGTTATTATGAGAGGAATGGACATTGGAGATGCTCCAGAAAAATGGACTCCCGAATATCTCTCATCTGTTATTAAAGACCTTCCTATAACTGTTCATGTGTCACCAGTCACAAAGATGGATTTCGTACAAAAGAACTTCTTATACAAAACATTGGGATTTGATGAGTTTCTTAATCGCTGTGTTAAAGAAAAACAAGACAATTTTTTCCATTCAGCTGGCGAAAAATATTATCTTCGTTCACTGGGATCAGATCCTCGCAAAGATATAGCCGATATTCGTCAACAATTTCCTACCTTAGCTAAGGATATAAAATTTCCATTATTTTTTAAACAAGAATCATTTTTTTCAAGTGTTTTTCGAATCAGTTCTGCTGGCATCCAATTATGGACTCATTATGATGTCATGGATAACATTTTGATACAAATTACTGGTCACAAAAGAGTTGCTTTATTTCCACCAAATGATGTTTTGAACATGTATATGATTGGTGATAAATCAGAAATTATCGATATTGACAACGTCGATTATGACAAATATCCAAAGTTTCGTGACGTTGATTGGTATGAATGTGTACTTGAACCAGGCGATATTTTGTTTATTCCAGCTTTATGGTTTCATAACGTCACTGCTTTAGATTTTTCGATATCAGTGAATGTGTTTTGGAAGCATTTGGATGATAAATGTTATGACACAAAAGATGTTTATGGAAACAAGGATCCTGTCCCTGCGCAAAGAGCTCAGCAAGGTCTCGAGAAAGCATTAAAAACATTAGATTGCTTACCTGAACAGTATAAAGATTTTTATGCAAGAAGGCTGCTTTTAAAGATTGAAAAAAATCTGAGTAAAAAATAAATGATATTGCTTTTCCTTTTCTTCATTCATCCAATGTTTTGTTCCGCCAATATTTTTGTTTTTAAAGTTGTTTACCCATTTAAGTATTGTCTCCAAATTATGGCTAAATCATCGTTTTAAGTTTTGTCAGTAAATTATGTTATTTTCAACCCAAGCTTAGATTAGCCATTTATTGGACACAATCCCTTAACTATATCATGTCATGATCACAGCTATTTGGTTTCAAAATACATGATTTCAGCTTAACTTATAATCAATTTTATTTCACCAATCAAAAGGGGTGGGCTAAGGCAAGCGAATAAAATATGGGATGTCTATTTAAGTGAGGGGGTTTGAGAATGAATTAGCGAGACAGATAGGTATTCAATAACCAATAACAAGTATAATTGCATAGGCGCAGTGTTTTTCTATTGTTAAAGCACTGCAATTAGAATGCATATTAACTCGATTTCAGTGCATCAATTTACGTATTAATTATTTTCAAAACAAACATAAAATAAAAATAACTTGATTTATATGAAATCGACTAAACAAAAAGATTTTATCTAAAACTAGCATATCATGAAATCAAGAAGAATTGATACATGATTTTATTGCTGTTGTTTAGCACGTTCTTTGCAAATATTATTGTTGTTTATGTAGTTAATCTTGAAACCAATCAAGTTGTGAAAGTGAAAGTATTATTTACAAGTCGAATGTTTATACAATAATCTGTGTGCATTGTAAGTAACACTGAAAGGAAGACATGTGGCATCAAGTTTCAAAAGTAATCTTATTGAGATATTACTACATCATTTTAGCTTTTTGAAAATTTCCGAATTGCAGTTCATATGCATAGTTTGGGAACTTAACTGATTCATTTATTCTTTTTTATATGTATAGTGTGTAATAGATTAGGATAGCTATCGATAGCTTGTATGTAATTCATTTTAATGTTGTTTGATTTTTGGAGAATGGAGGTTCAGACTTTTTTTTTGCATTAGCCAATTAGCATTAGGTAATTAGCATTAGGTATTGATGATATTCTATTTTTGTTCACTACAGAATGAATAAAGATTTCAATATCCTAATTGTTTGAAATGTGTAAGGGGTGGTATGAGAATTGGGCAATTTAGATTATAAGGAGAATATTAGAAATTATATGACTGTTACTCCTAGAGTGCTTTGAAGATTAGAAACATTAGGAAAAAAATAAATGAAATTGTCTCCAAAGTTTCTCTCCAGCCTCTCTGTCATTTCCTGTCCAAATGCTGATAATACAAACTGATTTTTTTTGGATTTATGATGGCATGTATGTGTTATCAATTCTTTCATTTTAGATAGATAATGAAAAATGGATGATCTTACAACTAACTTTGAACATGACGTTCAACACGATTTCGCTGCTCATCTGAATGGGAAAGATACGTTTGAATTGCTGACAAACCTACAAAATTTTGAAATTAAACTCTTAGAACAAATTGAAAATTATTTATCGAAAAGATTACACATTGATTTAGAGTATTATGAAAAGTTATCAAAATTTCATCAGAAAGTGCCTTTGCCTGACGAAAAGATTCTTTCTGGGAGTAATGTGAAAAAGGTAAATTAGATGTGTTGTATCTCTTTTTGGTCTAATGGTTTTCAACTTTTTGTCAGTCATGGACCCTTTTAAATGTTATATTATATCATATTTTTGATTGAATATACCCAAATAGGCTGAGGATATGCCTTTTATATACTTTTTATAATTATTCTTATTTCTAAAAGTGCTACTGCATATCTCAATCGATTTTCTTCTTATATTTAAGACAAAGAGATTTAGCTGACCATACAGGGTTGATACAGTCAGGATAAGTCAGGATAATAAGCCTGTTTTCAGAAAAAGTCAGGATGAGTCAGGATACAACATTTTATGCATATTTTAATATTCAATATTTTGTGTTTCATAACATTTGCTTTATATCTTTTTAAACTGCAATTCTTCCTCTGTATACATACACATGTAATATTCTTTTAATTATTTTTCATAGAAAAAACATAACAGAAATAATATCACTTGTTTATTATAAGTTATATCTTGTATGTATAAATTCTGATATTTCTGATATTTAACTGTCGTTATTTTCAAAGTTTTCTCCAACCATGGTGGTCTATGTTAAGTGCATTTTCTGATATTCAACTGTCCTTTTTTTTCAAAATTTTCTTCAACCATGGCGGACAATGTAAAGTGCATTTTCTGATATTCAACTGTCGTAATTTTCTAAATTTTCTCCAATCATAGTGGAAAAGTAGTAAGAAGTATTTAATTGATTAATTAATCAATTCTTCAGTTTCTTCATAATTTCTTTTGGAATGTTGGAAATTTTGCCACCTTACCTCAATGATACTGTAAAAAAATATTTAAATAATCTTAACAATAACTCTTAAACGTGTTCTTGGAATAATCCCTAAGTAATACTATTTTGATTCAGGTACAGATATGCCAGGAACCTTTTTTCCAGAAAAAGTGGCCACTTTGAAATGAGACCACCACTGTGTCTCGCAAAATCGTACATGTGCTAATGCCCATGGAATATCTCTGGAATTCCATCAGAATTACCCTTGGAACACCCTGGGAAATGGTTAAAAGAATTTTTGTAGGTAACCATGGTTTATTTTTTAAAATGTCCCCAACCATGTACCCAAATTTACATAAGGGTTTAGGCCTTTTATTTAACCATTTGCGATCTTAATTATGCACATTTCATACATCATATGATATAGAAAGATCAGTGAGCAATATGAACCTAAGGTTGCTGTTTTGTTTTGGTATTGGCCAAGCATTTTACTGAAAGTCGGGATAAACCATATAAAATTTCTATAGTAGATAATATATTTAAAAATTATTACAAAAATGAAACGGCTTTACTACTAGTTTCATGCATCTTGCAATCGTCAGAAGCCAGAATATAGTAGATAATATACTTTTTATCAAAAAATGTCAGGAAAAGTCAGGATATAAAAAATATAAAAAGAGTATCAACCCTGCCATAATACCATGTCTAATTTAAATTATCAGGTGCTAATCTATTTAATTCTATTTAATTCATGGTAATGATGAGGTTTGTTATCATAGGGGAAAATGATTGATTATAATGAAATAGATTCCTAACCAGCTCATGTAAAAGGATATGATCTGCCTTAATTGTTTACTTTGTTATTTTTTAGGCTTGGATGCTATTTATGGACTCGTCAGATAAAAAAGTTGAAACACTAATTAATTCAGCAAAGACAATAACAAACAAGATACTACCAAATATAAAAGCTCTAGTTTCAAGGAAAAAACTAACTCTAACAATATTTACAAAAAGATATAAAGAATTCAATAGAGACTTAAAATATTTTGAGGATGAAGTGTATAGAATTGAAGAAGTATATAAAGAAAATTTAAAAGAAGTTACAAAGATTTTGAAAAAAGTTGAAGAATCAAGTAACAAAGGAAAAGGTAGAAATTATATAAAGAATATTTTTGTGATCTCAAAAACTTGAATGTAAGAAACTTTTGCATGGAGAAACTTTAATTTTTTTATGAGTTCTGGCCTTGCAGAAGTTGATTTCAGGAAAATTTCAAAAGTAATGATTCAAGCGAAATTTATGAAATATTTATGATTTACAATAATTTATCTATGGCGACTCTATGATTACTGATTTTTTTATGTGTAGCATCTAGGTTAAATGGACCTATAAATGTCTATTAAGACATTCTTGATATTCTTTCTTACTAAACCTTTTAGGTGGCCAGTCAAAACTCCAAGAACAATTGGATAATGCATCACGAAAGTTACATATGAATCATAATGAATATGTATTAGCTCTGTCAGCTTTTAATGAATACGAAAAATTTTACAACTCAGACTTAGTTAAATACCTTTATACAATCATACAAAGATCTCAAGAAAAGTATATAGAAAACTGGTATGTGTTTTTTTTTATTAGACCCCCCTAAAAGAGAAGGATGTTGTGGGTTATGAAATATATGTGGTCATGCTTTAATTTTACAGTGACAGCCTAAAAAAGTGGATATTCAGAATATTGTATCAATAATCAATGTTTTCTAGTACAGGGGTCCAAATTATGAAATTTATGGGTCAGGAATCAAATTTACAGCTGGAAAATAATGTATAAAATACTATAAATATAACAGTAAATTATGCTTTAACCATATATTTACCCGAGGAATTTAAAGGAATCTGGGTGAAATCTAAAATTTTAGTCAGGGAATTTCTTTTCTCCCCAGGTCTTGTTTAACCCTTTCTAATGAAGGCAGATTTCAAAATTTTCTTATACCTGCATAGATTTCTTACTAAATTGGATGGGTATAATTTTCAAAGGAATTTGGGCTATGATGGTTTAAAGTAAGATTTATATTTTATTGTATATATTGTCACGTATCAAACAAGCCTAGCATGTCACTTCTGCTTGGTCTCCCTTCCCTTCCTATCTCGATCTGTTTTAACAGACTTTGGTCTGTTAACACTTTGAGGACAATAACGATTGGGTGGTTGGAAAACTTAAAAATTTGGTCAAATGAACAATACTTGGTTGTATAAGACAAAACAACATGCCTTTTGTTAAGGCTATTTTTAGATTTCGAGATAATAAATGGGTCATATCTGACCCATTCGTCCTAAATGGGGTAATTAATGAAACTGACTCTTTTCTAATGTTGAATAAATGTACCTATTCCTATTTTCTCAGGGATTCATATGGACAGTTGGGAGTTAATAAATGTGCATTTTTAAGGTTTTGGACCCATGCGAAACATGTAAGGAAACGGCAAATGTAAATCTTGACCTGTTTTTAATGAAGATTGTACTTGTTTCAGGATTGATACTAGAATAAATTACCCAAATATCCTAAAAAACCTTTTTTCTGTTGCATTCTACTAATTCCTCAAATATTCAATTTGGCCAGCTTAAGCTGGCCGTGGGTACTCTAACATTCCAAGCCATTTTCAAAGTTTATGGTGCACCTGACAGGTCAAAATTGTCATTTTTGTAAAAATCGACAATTTGTGCTAATTTGGGCCCAAATAGTGTTGGAATCCAGTATAAATTATTTTTTGCCATAATTTGTGCTCCTTTTTCACTTTTCCCAACCATTTTCAACGTTGTTGGTGCACCCGAAGGGTCAGAATTTCCGAAAATCAATAACTTTCAATACCTTTGGACCAAAAAGACAATACAACTGTTTTGGAGATCAGTATAAATCAATGTTATGTACAATTTTAGCTCCTCTCTGACCTTCTCGACCACTTGCAACACTATTGGTGTATTTGACGGGTCATAAAAGAGCATTTTTTTCTGAAAATCAACAATTATACATATTTTTGTGCCAAAAAGACAACCCAATCGTGTTGCAAACCAGTATAAATCATTGTTTGGAAAGAAAAAAACATGATGTGCTTCTGCAGAGAACCCAAACTTAGAACAACTATCGAAATTAAAGACATTTGGGGCCATAAACACCCATAATCATCTTTTTAATAGTTTCATCATTTAGGATGATTGGGTCATATATGACCCAACTACAAAAAAGCGCTATAGGATCTGATATAAAAGCTTGATTGACATGAATTTTGTCATGGGACCTTATCAAACAAATTTTTTATGCTGCAGGACCCCTGAAACCACTTTTGCCTGATAAATAATGGGTTATCTAAATTTGGATTTTTCTAAAAAATCATGACGAATTAATTTTTTTCATCAGAAGCAAGTCCTTACTACCCAATTTACCTAACTACTATCATAATAACCTAAAATGAAAGCTGCAATGCCCCATTTTGTAATATGGGTCAGATACTGGGTTAACAGACTTTTTGTCCAAAAGTGGTCTGTTTTTGGTCTGTATTTTAAATTTTGGTCTGCAAAACAAAAATAGGTTTTATTAGTACTTTTCGTCTATAAATTAAAGTTCCATAAGTATGAGCCTTGTGGGTCTCCTTATTGCTTCCCTCTGTCTGTCCATCAGTTTGGTAGTGGGGTTCTGCCCAAACAATAACCACCCTTTCATTTAAAAAAACAAAACTGCTGCTGCTGCTGCTCTTTCTAGCAAGACGTTAAAACGCAAGAAGGATCCTCCTTCATCCACTAGTGACGAATTTACGTCGTTTCCTCCAAAAGCACTGAGGAAGAACAAAATAGGGGGATAAGAAGGAGAGCAGGTGTCATTTAATTGATTCTCTTGGACATTGTTAGAGAGAC